>CAUYQV010084394.1:0-13685 GCA_963574575.1 Galagoides demidoff
AGGTGTGGTCCCACCAATTACCCTCCCTCCATCTATCCTTCCCCTCCCCTCTCCTCCCACTCCATTTTCCCCTTCATCTTGGGCTATAGTTGGGTTATAGCTTTCAGATGAAAGCTATAAATTAGTTACATAGTAGGGCTGAGTACATTGGATACTTTTTCTTCCATTCTTGAGATACTTTGCTAAGAAAAATGTGTTCCAGCTCCATCCATGTAAACATGAAAGAGATAAAGTCTCCATCTTTCTTTAAGGCTGCATAATATTCCATAAATTTCTTAAATGAATATTTTTTTAAACTTCTATGCTGTTATACCAATTATGGGAAAAATGTTATATTGCCAAGTCTAATAATTTTCTAAAAAGGATTATTCACCCATTCTTGAACATGCTTACATTTCAAATTTTCTCATACCTGATGATCTAGAATTACTACCGTATAACAAGGAATAGGGCCCATTATTACATATGCATGTAAGCTGGAAGTGTCTCTGAGTGAATTGCTTTAAGAATGCATTCGTTCCTGTTGTTCTGTTCCAGGATCTAAACAGCTTTTCTGACCTCTCCCTGTCATTTAGTTCCCACTCTTAAGCTGCCTCCAGAACATTTGGATACCTTATTTCTATAATCTTTAACCAAATATATATGCATGCCATACCTTAATTTTCCCAGATTATAGTCCACGGCTATACCCTAAGAAACTACCTCCTGAGTCCCCACCCTGTCATGAATGGGGCTGTCTCCCCACCCTGCAGATGGGCGAGACGTACAGAGAGTCCTCATCCTTCCCAGAGCATCACCAGGAACCAGGGACTCAGACTGGACAGCTGTCTAGTTTCCTACCATCCTCTCGGCCGTGTCTCGTGTCTGAACTCCATTCAGTTCGAGCCTTTCCATTTATTAGCTGTATGATGTTAGCACATCACGGTAAAGTCTCAGTGAACTAGAGAACAGAGGGAGTCGTTTCTTCTCTTCCATCCTGATAATGCAGTTATGAGGACTGCTGGACACACCAGCAGCTATGGGTCACCATATTAAAATATCATAAGAGCTTTTTCGAAAAGTTAGTTACATTTTTTTAATCCTTTTATCTACTAAGTACTTGATGATTATACTTTGTTTAACAAATATTATAGCCACATAGAGTAATAGGGAAAATAAGACCAGAAAAGAATCAGAGTAAACAATATAAGGTAAGGTTTAATGAAGTTTCAGAATAATTTAAATTAAAATCCACTAAGTAGGGAGGAGGCGGTTCTCGAACATGCAACTCTTACATCACTGAGAAAGGTAGATGTTCGTATTCGTCATCAGCGACATCTGTACTGACATTTATCAATAATAATAAGAATTGACATATATACATACCTTGTGCCACTCTGTAATCTAAGTACTTTGTGTGTATTACAGACGTTTTCCACTCCATCACCAAGACATCTTCCAATTAAATGACTTCTTTGTAAGACTATTTAACAGTGATGAATGGAGAATAATGAGCTAAGAATTTGAAAGAATATGTAAAAAATAATATTTGGGGGAAATTAGACCAACTCTAAAAGATTATTACATTTTCAAATGATAACCCTACCTTTCAAAGAAAATTTTATTTAGGCTATCATAGACCCCATTTTGTAATAGATTATTATACCTGAACTACGTAGTATGTGGGCAGTTATATGGCGTGCATTATACACATAATATAATTTATACATACTTTTTTACACCGCTAATTCTAACTTATGTCTTTCTTCATACAGGATATTTGTTCACATATACTAAAAAGAATTGCTCCCATCTCTTTTAGTATTTATTTATGTTGAAATATAGCTTATCTATCAATTAAATTTGGTCCAGTGGTTAAGCTGCTAGTTTCAACTTAATTCCCTCATTTGTTCCCCTTTTATTCAAGCAAAGTGCCATTTAATTTATGGCTTCTTTTCTTTCCCTCCAGCCTAAGCTTCTTAGAAAATAAATGAGGCTATAAGTCCTCATTTAGCCCTTCTTAGCCCTGTGGATTCTGGCCGAGGATTTGAATCTTGTCAGTCATTCACCAGGCTACTCCTGTAGGTTGTTTTGCTTTGCTCCTTTGGTTTTTATCAATTTTCTCTTTGTAGGAACTTGTAAAGATGTTTTTATTTTTAATATAAATCTTGATAAAAGAGCAGCTACATATTTTGAATCAGAATCAGTTTTTAAAGCACTACTTTCCTACTTACTTGGGCAATCTTTAAGATCTCTTGGGAAATGACTGAGACCTGGGGATGGGCTTCTTGAGCCTCCCTGGGTGTCGTTAGCTGGCTTATGTTTGTAGACTCTGTTCAGTGGCCTCTGTCCATCGGGCACCATCTGGCACCAGTGGTGCCAACTCACTCCATGTAATTTTTTTCACTTGGTGTGGTTTTTGACTTAGGTAAATATTAATACAGGGTCTGTTTAAATTCCTGAGGACAGGCAGAAAAGATATACAGTGTTAGCATTCTTAGCTAACAAGGGATACTGCCAAATGATAAAATATTAATTCTATTACTTTGTATGCAGATATGTGAGAACTAGAAGCAATTACCCTGACTCTAATTGCTTCATAGATGAATACAATTATGATGTTACACTCATTCTGTCTGGATTCTCAGTATAAAATAACATCCACATAAGACAGTCAGAAATTTCATTTAAAAGTAAACCTTACCAATGTGAAATATATTAAGGCAATAAACTAAGAGATTAAACTTTCATAAACTGTAAGAGCTCATTGTTTTGTAAATGAGTGTATAATAATATCTTTGCAGCTCAAATGAAACCATAAAACTGACTGGGGGCCTCACTTTTTTTCAGCAAACTTTTGATTTATCTTTTTAATCTGTTGGTAGCATTGTATAGCAATTAAACATTGGAAATGGGCTCCAGTTTCTGCCACACTGCTCTTCTCCCATTTCACTTCTGTCATTTCTTTTATAATGACAAGCAATTTAGAGGAACAAGAAACAATTAGAATGTAAGTAGCTCCTGCTGTTACAGGTGTTCTCTGCTAATGAATAAAAATGACTGGGATTTTAGAAAGGTGAGATTTCAGAAAAGATCTCTTTGGGGGGTTCGAAGATTTCAAGATCTGTGGACAAAATTTAGAAATTAAGCATGGATTCCCAAGTAATAGTTCTATCAGGCGAATTTGATAAAATAGGAAATAGCTGCCGTATTTGTAGGCTGGCTAAATGAAATTGATCTTCTAATATAGTAGTTCTGCAACTTCAGTGGGCTTCAGAATCGCCTGGAAAGCATGTCATGGGCCTCACTCCCAAAGTTACTGATTCAGCAGGACGAGGCCAATAATTTGTATTTCAACAAATTCTCAGGTGGTAATGACACCTTGATCCCGGGGCCACATCTTGAGAATGGGTGGTCCAACAGAAGGCAAAAGGTTTTGCATTCTGTGTTTCTACTTTTCCCTGAAAAAACTTAAAATGTTTGACAGGAACATTCTCAAAGTTCTGATCCTATGATGCTGGTCTATGGGAGACTTCAGTAGGTGACTCACTTCAGATTAACAGATGTTGAATGACTCACCTACTGGCTTATAGTTGAGCCCTGCTGGAAAGCCAAGACTATTTCCCTTCTATTTCAGTGGTATGCTCTCTTCACTAAGCAGTGACCATCCAAAATAAGTTTCTGGAACAATGTTCATTCACCTAAAAGGCAACAGTTTAAAGAGTCATAATTTGTTTTAAGTCTGATTTACGGAGAGCAGGTGAGTGTCGATGACAACAGGGTGGTTAGGAAGTTAAGCAGCTCACTTAGAGAGATGTCCCTTTTCCAAGTCACCCCACGTCTACATAATTCAGTGGGACCAAATCGTTTCTTGGTTATAAAATCTCAGTTCTAAACATTCATAATTTTTTCAGCAAAGACTACATTCGTTTTGTTTTGTTATGCCTGAAATTCCCCTAAGTGGCCCCAAAGAGACAGTCCGAGACACACTCCGATGTAAAAGCACAAGGTGAGCTTTATTCAGGCCCGGGAAGCCTGGACTCTCCTGGCATGAAAGCCGAGGACGAGTCTCGAACCTGGGGTGGGGGAAGTTTTTATGGGGTACAGAAAGCAAGAAGGGTAGGGTTGGGTATGAGTACACTGTTGATTGGTGGTTGATGATTTCATTAGTAAGGGAGGATTTGGATTGGTACCGGTGAGGGGTGGGGGGATTTCTTACCCGGGGGCCTGAGGTGGTGCAGCCTGATTGGGTAGTTGAAGGAGAATACCTGAATTTCAAGGAAGTAGAAACCTATTGCCTATTATGGGAGCTGTTCAAGGAAACTAATACTTATTACCTATTACGGCAGCTGTTCAAGGAAACTGATACTTATTGCCTATTATGGCAGCTGTCTGCCTAAAGTGACTAAATCAACGGCTCAATGGCTGTGCAACCAGGGGTGAGGGAAGCAGCAGGGAGTGGCCCTGCCAGTTTACCAGCGGAGGTTGGGATGGAGGGAGGTGGAGGGGCTAGGAACAGAGCTTATGCAGTAAACAACAAAATGGTGCTGGTCTGGCCCTTACAATATGACTGTGGTCTTTTTATAACCCTTGTTCTGGTAACATGCAGTAATGGTCTTGAACCAACGATTAAGCTCCTTAATATTAATAAATTATAAATTAAAGTATTAATAAATGAATATAAAATAAATAAGTAAAGAAATCAATGATAAAGAAAAAAATTTTTTTCTGGCATAACATATTGTCAGATTTAATTACAAATGAGTATTTTGTTTTATGGTGAAGAGTGAAGAAATCTGTCAGAATTAAAAAGCCAATTCAACTAAACAAGAACCCATCATCAAAGAAGAACTTAAAGGACAGGAGGGCAGTAGAGGAAAATCCCTTTGTAAGTCAACCATGTTATTGTGAGAAAAGTTCTGTTCTCTGTGGATTGTGTTTCTTGATTTAACTACCTGAAGTTCACAAAAAGGTCAACCTGTTATTCAAAGTAAAAAATAAATTGTAAAAAATAAACAGCAAGAACTTACTTGAATGATATTATGAGTCATCTTCTCAGCAGCGTTTTGACAGAAAGTTTTGAATTTTATCAGATGACAGAGACTGTGGTTCCTAACTCAAGTCAGGGTGTTTGGAAATCTAGTTCATTCTTGAGCATCATTAGAGCCTTGGTAAAGTAAGGGTTCCATGATTATTGAAATATATAAAAAGTTAAAAAGCTAAAGAAAGAGTGGGCAATATCGTAGGAAAGGACTAATGTTTATAGACTAGGACCCTGAAGGAATCATTTGATATCAGAAATCTGATACAAGAAATTGATAACATTGGGGGTGGTAGTGATGCTTTGGTTCACAGTATCACAAAGTCTCAGAATTTAGAGTATTTGAGCAAATAAATCCCCGGGTTTTACACAGAGAATGTGCTTGCAGGGAAGAATGGTAGAAATGCCAACTCTCTCATAAATGGCCTTGAATCCCAGCTGGGATCTGGGATACTGTCTGAGTAGGAAATTGGGGACGGTTAAAGCCAGGTTCTGGGTAGACTACGCTAATCACAAATACTTTAATTCCTAAGAATTAAGATGTATTGATTCTAAGGGAAGAACTTTGAACAACAAGACCTTTTTTCTTTTAGTGGAGGAAAACTAATGGAGACTGTGTTGGTTAATAGACACTGCCAGATGACTTCTTATAGATATATTGGTTTTCTAATTTTTATTATTATTCCATTTCAAAGACAATGTTGTCAATATTTTTGCAAATTACAAATGCACCTTTTTTTTTTCTCAGCATATCTATTCTAATACTGCTTAAATGGTATATGTGCAAAGTTGTTAATTGCAGTGCTCTTGGTGACATGACGTGGTGGTCGACATTTTCATTAATAGGGTCTGATCACACAATCTGTTCCTCGTCCAAATGTTGTAATAAACGTGTTGTTAAGGAAAAACACCAGTTATCCATGTATTGAAGAAAAAATTCTGCAAGGTACATAAATGAAAAAATGAAGTATAGAATGTTGTGGAGCATACTGTGTTTTATGAGAAGGGAAGAATTTTTATTGGTATGTTTGCATTAATATAAACAACTCACAAGAGTACAGAGAAAGTAACAGCAGCAACTAAACTATTGGGGAAACACATAAACTGGGTTGATGTAAGATGCAAAAGGAAGGCCTTAGCTATATTTTATTTGCTATCACTATGCTAACTAGGCAACTATTATATATAAAAACGCCATCAGAGGCCAGGGGTGGTGGCTCATGTCTATAATCCTAGCACTCTGGGGGCCAAGGCAGGAGGTGGGTGGATTGGTTGAAGTCAGGAGTTTGAGACCACCCTGAGCAAGAGAGAGACCCTGTCTCTACTAAGCAAAGAAAGAAAAGAAAAAAGAACAAAAAAGAAAAAGAAAGAAAAGAAGGAGGGAAGGAAGGAGGAAAAGGAGGGAAGGAAGGAGCAAAGGAGGAGGAAAGGAGGGAGGAAGGGAGGAAGGAAGCCAGGCTTTGCAGCAGGTACCTGTAGTTACAGTTACTGAGGAAGCTGAGGCAGGGGATTGCTGGAGCCTAAGAGTTTGAAGTTGCTGTGAGTTACAATGCCTCTGCATTCAACCACAGGGCATGAGACTCTGTGTCAAAAAAAAAAAAAAAAAAATGCCACAGGCAGGGCCTTAGCTTATAGTGAGGCCTGGCTCTGATCCATAGATGGGTGCCAGTGCCAGGAGAAAGAGGCCATTGAGCTGCACCCTCAGGCCTGCTGTGGTTGCTTAAAGGTGTTGATCCTTTCAAACACCTTCAAGAGAATTGGTTTCTATTGCCCACTATCCGGGAAAGCTGATTGTTGTCTGCACTCATGCCTCCAGGGACTTGACAGTGGTGAGATGCCAGGTGCTTACTTGACCAAGATGTTACTGATCATCATCTTTATCATTATCAAGATGAGCTCTCTCTCACCCTCCCATGCCTATCTCTTGGAGTTGTGTGTGTGTGTTTGTTTTTTGGGGGGCATTGAGATAGTCTTTCTCTGTTGCCTAGGCTAGAGCGCTGTGGTCTCAGCCTCACTCACAGCAACCTCCTATTTCAAAGGTGCAGACAAGCTGATGTCAGACAATGCCAGAGGCACCTGCATTCAACAGCTGAGAACATCCCCTTTCTTTTTCTCCCCTGCAGCAGTGGGAAGGGGCAGGCATCATCCTTTAGAATTTCCACTGAAGATTCAGAAGTCTCCTCTTCCCCTCCCTCCACAGCCACCACCTTGTATCTATTTCCCTTCTTTTCTCTCACTTGCCTCACCCTGAAGGTCAGTCTGTGTGTCCTCACATTTATGATGTAAAACTTATCAGCAGGATCACTGAGTTTAGATATTTGCAAGTTAAAGAGCTGTATGTTCAAATTCCAATTTGATAGCCACTGGCAAAATGACTTCGAGGAATTTATTTTTATCTCTTTAGACTTCATTTTCTCATCTATAAAAATAGGTAATGGTGTGCACCCGACAGAAGTTTTTGATACAAATTAAATGAGTTTGTGTCAAGAATGCATCATTTGCCTGGTTGGTGCAACTTTCATGCCCTGGGGTCATTCATTCAGTGTCTGATCTCCTTAGGGAAATTTAGTATTAGTGACTATATTTTCTCCTTTTTTCAAAGGAAAAATAATACTTATTGAGACAATATGAATAATCAGACAGGGAAGCCGCCATTCATTACTTAAGCCTTCATTTAAGATGGCTAATTCTGGACAAAACAACAAAAAAGTTAAACTCGTGAAGGTGTCACCATCTCCTTTTATTGCAAGTAAGCTAAACACATTTTAAAAAATTGCCCAGCACTTTTCCCATGAAAGCCATCTAAGTCATATTATAATTTGCGGAAGTTCTGCTAAGCATTTACTGTTACATTCTTTATTTTGCAGAGGAAGAGGAAATAGAGGCTCATTTGCCCAGTCACCCAGCTAATACTCGGTCTAGTTTGGCATCAGTCCCTGCAAGTCTGTTTTAGAGTTTTTACTTGTAACCACTGTAACTGTTGCTTCTTGGGAAGGTCCAATGTACTGAGAACTCCAGTACTATTGCTCCCATGCCAAGGGATCAGTTTGCACCTCCTGGGCCCGTCCTGGTGCTGAGGACATGGAGCCAGGAGGAAGCTATTACTAGGCAACATGTTAGGGCTTCTTGATTTAACTTCATGAGATTCAAAGAACACATGCACCATGCAGATTTAAAGTTGAAGAAACAGAGGACTTAGAATTGCTTGTCTAGGCAAGTTGGAAATGGTGCTGCTCTTGAGACCAGTGTCATCTCTAGCTCCTTAGGGAAGGGGCCTGTCCAGTAGCTGGTGTCAAAAAATACACACACACACAGTTAAATACTGCATCGTATTTTCTGATGTCTACAGACAAATCCAAGCCATCTTGGAATGGACTACTACTCAGTCATAAAAAATATGGTGAATTAATATCTTGTGTAACAACCAGGGTGGAACTAGAGACCGTTCTTCTAAGGAAAGTATCACAGGAATGGGAAAACAAGCACCACATATGCTCACTATTAAATTGGAGGCAATGGATCAACACTGACTTGCACATATGGTAGTAAAACGAAGCGGAAAGCAAGTGGGAGGGGATGGAAAGGGAAGGGGGAGAGAGAGGGATGGGTGTGCAGTGGTACAATGTACACTCTACAGGTGATGAGCACGCTTTAACTGAGCAAAAGCATTCATGTAGACTTTTGTAGTCCTATAATATTCTGAAATTAAAAAAAAGAAAACTGGAATTATTCCCTTAGTCTGAGTATGCCAGCCTGCCAAGCTTGCAGGTTCACTTGCCTTTCCTCTGTTGGGCACCTGCCACTCTGCCCCTAATTACATTAAGAGACCCCAGAAGTTACCTCATCTAAATGGCTCATGTTCTCACATAATAGAAGAACCCAGTGCAGAGGATGTACAGCCTAAGGCTATGCCAAAGGCCAGTTAGAGACAGAATCCAGGCCCAGGTGCCTGTTTCTCGCCATCCCGCAGGGTGGAACAGGCCCAGAAATGAAAATCAAGCAAAGCTGGCTTTGAATTCTGCATCTCCACGATATTGACTCTGTGATCTTAGTGAGTCACTTAACCCTCCAAACTGTTTCTTTTTTTTTTTTTTTTTTGCAGTTTTGGCTGGGGCCGGGCTTGAACCCACCACTCCGGGTATATGGGACCAGGCCGGCACCTTACTCCTTGAACCACAGGCACCGCCCCCCTCCGGACTATTTCTGAGACAGTGAGATAGGAATAATGACAAATATCTCTCAGTGCGGTTGAATTTAAGATAATGTTTATGAGCAGTGGATGCTCTTGCCAGACCACTTGTGGATTGAGTCTTTCCTCCTCTCCTCTGGTCTAACAGCAAGGATCCTGCTTTTTTTTTTTTTTTTTTTTTTTTTAACAAATGACATCTATTGTCTTTTTAAAATTTTCTATTTTTTTTTTAAGATTAATATGAGGGTACAAGCTACTAGGTTACAATGTTTGGATTTGTTGGGTAAAGTCCCTGTTGGATTGTGTCCCACACCTAGGAGGTGTGCCCTACACCCTTACATTGTACCCATTATTATTGTGTAAGTGCACACCAATCCCTCTCCCCATCTTGAATTTTCTCTTGTGTGGACATCTATTCATTCATCCACTGCAGTGGTTCTCAACTTTCCTGATGCTGCAGCCCTTTAATACAGTTCCTGTGGGTCACGACCCACAACTTGAGAACCGCTGATCTACCAGCTTTATGTTAGTATTGAGTACCTTGGATCTTTGCTTTTCCATTCTTGTGATACTTTGATAAGAAAAATGTTTCAACTCCATTCAGGTTAATATAAAAGATGTAAAGTCTCCATCTTTTTATGGCTGAATAGTATTCATGGTATACATATATCACAACTTGTTAATCATTCCTGAGTTAATGGGTACTTAAGTTGTTTTCACATCTTGGTAATTGTAAATTGAGCTGTGATAAATAATCTAGTGCAAATGTCCTTATAATAAAATCATTTTTTTCCTTCTGGGTAGACGCCCAGTAATAGGATTGCAGATCAAATGGAAGGCCTATTTTGACTTCTTTGAGTATTCTCCGTACATCTTTCCAAAGAGGCTGTATTAGTTTGTGGACCTACCAACAGTATAAAAGTGTTCCCTTCTCTCCACATCTATGCCAGCATCAAAATTTTCTGTTATTTTTAAAGCAATGAACCACCGCCTATGAATAAAGTCCCAGTGTCTCAAAGAGTTGAGACATTATGCCCAGCTGGACCAAACTGACCTCCTCGGGCTACTGCTACAGAGGGCTGGGCAATGACACTCTGAGGTTGGGGATCTGAGAGGAGGCTCTGCTTACCCTCCCAACTGTAGGCTGGGGCCAACACCAACCTGGGTCAGAAGCCTTCTTCCTCCAGGGAGGTACCCATTATGTTGGTAAGGTCATTTTTGTCCCACAGAAGGAATCCAAGAAGGTAAAAATAGTGATAATGTAGAAGGTGGTGGTGTTTCCTATAGGACCCCAGGCTTATTGCAGCTGGTTCCTTATTTTTAGAAAATGAAAAGAATCTTTCCTTAAAGTCAAAATGAGCCCTGAAATTCTTTTTAGTTGGTTTCAAGGGTTTTTTACCTATATAATTGCCAATCAAATGGAAGTACTATTCTTGAAAATATCAAATATTACATTCTATTTGTCTTAAATGTCTGGGAAGAGATATTTATGTATATTTTCAAGATTATCGTACATGGCATTGATGGTATTTTTATTTATTTGTTTGCTTTCTGATTTTTTGAGACTGAGTAGTTTGTTAGCAGAGCATTTCACTGCTGTTAAATGGTTTACTAACCATTCCTCAAACCACAGGGCTAAAGGAAACTGTGAAGTCACACCATCTTTCCCAGAATTTGGCAGAAGTCAGACAGTTCAAAGAAGGGGAGGCCAATGTGAGATTTTACTGTAGAAAGAAAATGGAACGGGGCCTGCCACCCTCTGGTCTCCAGCTCCAGCTGCATTTCTGGAGTTGGACATTCAGTTCAAGAAGGGAAAATCCACAGCCGTACACTCACCGCTGACACCCATCACAGGGCAGAAATCCCACGCCAGGGCTCGTGCTGCTGCATATTCATGAATGCAAATCAAGCCCCTAGGCTATAGCACTTGGCACTGAGATTTCAAATCTGGATATTAACAGGGATTTCTGCAAGTTTCTGTGAATATTAACCAGGAGGGGGATGTCAAACAGGTGGTGAGGCATTTAGAAACTTTGTGTCCAGTCTATTTAAAGAATGGATGCTTCTGGTTAGAAGATGCACCAGCCTCCCATTTAGCCCCTTTATAAGCTAGGACAGTTCAGGGCTTTGATAGTGAAAGAGGACTGGGGATCCCTGACCATGGGCTCTCGCAAAGTCACCAGCAGCCCTGTACTGCAGTGTCACAAGGGCAGGGACCAAGGCTTTCACGCCCACGTCCCCAGCCATCAGCACAGTGCTGTATTCAGATCAATTGCTGCTGAACACAGGGCTTTAATGCTTACAGGCTTAAAATGGCAGTGTTTGTCATCATACTTTCAGCAGGTTGGGCATTTCGGTGTGGCTTGGCTGCGTCCTCTAGCTCTGGTGAGAGAAAGTAGTGTCTTGTTCACTCACAGGGCTGTTGGGCAGGATTTTGAATCTCCAGAGCTGTTGGTCTACTGGGCCTCTCTGTAGGGTGGTTTACAACACAAGGGGACAAGCAAGAGGACATGGCAGAACATGCCAGCAAGAGAGAGTACCAGCAAGGTAGAAAGCACAGTCCCATGGGTGGTATATAAGTAAACATTTTGTCTGTGATTGTCCAAACTCATCAGACTGAAGACTGAAGGCCAATTTTTGAAAAGGCTTATGTGAAAAAACTCTGTACTATCTTTATGTCATTTCTGTATAAATCAAAAACTATTCTAAAATAAAAAAATTCATTAGAATAATGATTTAAAAGAGAAATTGGGTGAGGACTATAAAACTGATGGCAGAGATTCTGGAAATATGGCAGTGACCTTTTTTCAATCTGATTGAATCCCCCTGTAAAATGAAGCAGAAATAACTAGATAGCGAAAGCCAAAAACCCAGGGATAACATTTACAACCAAACTAGATGATACGGTAATCCATAAACCCCCAATGCAAACACTAACCACAAACACAAAATATAGGTGTTAATCATGACGAGCCCTTAGCATAAGATCTAACAGGCCCTGTCTGGTTGGAACTCTGAGGTCTGCTCTGTGAAGTTATCACTATTATTGTCTTTAAAGAAAAGGAACTTGGGACGTAGGCTGAGACTTCACAGGGCACAGTGCTAATCAGAATTCAACCTGATATTTAAAGCCAGGCACTGTGGCTTTAAAGCATGTACGTTTAGTCACAGTCTCATGTCCGTGTTCTTAGAGCTAAGAATCTCTTGAGCTCACAGTGTGGAGGAACCAGGGAAGATTTCTGAAAACAAAAACATGTATGGCCTATTTAGTAAGCCACACTGCACTCAAATTACTCCATGCTCAGAGCTATAAGCCAGGGAATTGCTCTCACAACTGATGTGAATTCTCCTCTTACCATTTCTTTCTATTTGTATATTTTTTCCCCTTCAAGAATGTCTGAAGCTTTTGTGTGTTTTCTTTTTTTTTTCTCGGTTCATTTAGACCTTTGAGTTAGCTTTTCATGCAGCTTCTGGTATTCTGTATTCTACATAACATTCCCGTGAATTTTGTAGTATTTTTATTCCAGCACACCTTTGGGAGAATAGGATAACATGGCAGATGTTATGGCTGACTTTTTTCCTTCTTAAAGAATAGTGTGCTTTTGGTGACTTAGGAGATTATGCAAAACATAGCACAATTTGTGCTTTGAAATTCTACCCAACTTCTTAATGTATCCAGATTTCTCCATCAGTGGGTTCCTCGAGTTCCCCAGAAACCTTCTCTCGTGTAGGAAAGAGCCCTAATGTACTGATTCACATGGAGATGTTGCTAATTTACTGTTTTACCCATTTTATGCATACTAAGTGCCAGGTACTACATTAATACCTTTATAAGTTAGCTAAACTATTCCTTATTTAGATATTACATAGTAGAAATTTTCACCTCCTTTTAATAATAATTAAAAAAAATACATATCTGGGGTCAGAGAAAGCTAGTACCTGGCCCCATGGGATTTAGAATCAGGTCTGTTTAGTTCTAAAATCTTCACATAATCATTGTTTTCTACCTCACGGAGGACATCTGTGATCATTGGCTGGAGGTACAACACACCTAGGCTGCACTCAAAACTGGTCCTAATGGAGATTCAGCTGGGGTCTCCCCTCACGAGCCATATTTGAGTTGGGTATTTATGAGTACTGACTGTGCACCAAGCATGACTCCTGTATATCCACTCTTACCGAGGGAAGAGGTTTTTAATAGAGACTCAGAGACTCCTGAGGCCCAACTCTTCAGGCAGAATTAACCACCTCCTTTTTATCAGATAGGGAAACCAAGATGCTATACCTGAGGAAAAAGGGAAGACCGTTTTGTTGAGAACTCAGTGTGCTTCAGGCAATTTGCTAGTTTTTTTTCCCCCCAGACTAATCTTATAGGAATCTTATTCCTATTTTCATTTACTTGTTAACACTTTCTAGAGGTTGGGGAGGAAGGAGCCCTTCGATCGGATAAATAAGGATAAATTAGTTTTGTGGAAT
>CAUYQV010084398.1:0-37108 GCA_963574575.1 Galagoides demidoff
CATCACAGCTCATAGCAACCTCCAACTCCTGGGCTCAAGCGAGTCTCCTGCCTCCGCCTCCCAAGTAGCTGGGACCACAGGCGCCCACCACAACGCCTGGCCATTTTTTGGTTGCAGCCATCATTGTTGTTTGGCAGGCCCGGACTGGGGATTTGAACCCGCCACCTTAGGTGTATGTGGCTGGCGCCCTAGCCGATTGAGCCACAGGCGCCGAGCCCCTATCCAGGTTTTTATGTAAACATATACAGATATGTGCCACATAACTCTTCTTAGGTCAATTCTGGGCATCATTTTAAATGGTGGTCCCATAAGATTATAATGGAGCTGAAAAACTCCTGTCACTTAATGTGACTGTAGCCATGTAATGTTATTAGGGCCTGCAGTACTCACGTGGTCTTGGCGATACTGCTGTAAACAAATCTACTGTGCCTCCAGTAATATAAAAATACAGTTACGTATAGCATGTCATTCTTGATTGTGGTAATAAATGGCTTACTAATTTATGTACGTTTACCATACACTTTATCATTATTTTAGAGTAGGCTTATACTTGTTAAACAAAGTGTTTACTGTAGAGCAGCGCCGCCATGTTCTGCCTGCAGCAGCCTCAGGCATCTCCTGTTTACCTCGTCTCTTGATTACATCATTTCTCTTGTGCTTGACTTAATCTCGTGTTGTTTGCCGTGGACTCTACATGTACAAAATTTACTGCTAATGTTTCCAGTAAGATGTATGTTGAGTGACTTGCCTGGAAATGAAATTAAAAATGATTAAGTGCTAGGAAGTTGGAGAATGAATGATAGTTATTGCTCACCAGGCAGGCATGTTCCATCCCACCACAGCCACAGTCTTAAAGACCAAGACCAAAGTGGCAGAAGCTGTTAAAGGATCCACTTCATGGAAGGCCAAGAGATTAATAAAAATTGGAGAAGGACCCGTATCTGACGTGGAGAATCTGCTAATGAGCTAGACTGAAGAGGAGACGCAGAAGCATAGCCCTTTCACTTCCGTGATGATCTTGACCAAAGCAGAATGTTTATGATGTTGAAAGAAAAGGCGGAATCAGATCACAAGGTTCACTTTAATGATAGTTCTGGGTGGATAAACAATTCAAACATCAGTATTCATTACATCATGTGGAAGGGAGGTTTAAGTCTGTGAGTGCTGGTGTAAAGGCAGCTAAGGAATTTTTGGACACCCTAGATATGCTGATTGGGAAGAAAAATTATTTCCTGGAGCAAATCTTCAATATGGATAAAACCTTCCTACTCTGGAAAAGGATGCTGCAAAGAGTTTCGTCCATCAGCAGCTAGATCGATGCCAGATTTCAAGGCTTTCTAAGGACAGGGTAACACTCTTGTTTGGGAGCAAGGTTGCAGGCTACAAATTAAAACCCTTGGGATATGACACAGTGAGAATATTGGGACTTTTGAGCCCATCAGTAAGCACAGACTGCTGGTGTACTAGAGGAGCAATCAGAAGTCATGGTTGACCCAGCCCCTCCTCAAAAATGCCCTTCTGCATTGCTGTGCCAGAAAAATGGAGAAGTAGCTTTGGAGAATAACATACATGTTTGCTTACCATTGGTAATACCATCACACAACCTGCTGTTATTGGTGATCTTCAACATAGTGTTAAAGTGGTGTTTCTTCCTCTAAACACCACGTCTGTGATACAATCAGGATCCAGGAGTTCTGGCAGCTTTTAAGACCTATGACTTGAGAAGAACCTTTACCCAGACTATTGCTGAAGGTGAGGAAGACACTGAACAGATGCTGATGCAATTCCGGAAGAATTACATTTGTATCTGCATCATGAACCTTGCTTGGGTTTAGAATGATGTCACCAAGGACTATATATTTACCATCTAGAGAAGATGACACCGGGAGGTTTGTCCATGACGTCAAAGGATTTGCCAAGGATGAGGAATTTGTAAAAACAATAAGGCTGTGACTGAGATGGGAAACAACTTGAACTTGAGTGTGGATGAGGTGACACTAAGGAGCTCTTGGAGATGGTTCCTGAGAAACTAACTAATGAGGAGTTATTGGAACTGGAACAGGAATGCATGTCTCACCAACAGGCAGAAAAAAAGGGAAGTTCAGGAGAAGAAAAGAAAGAACATCCAAGGAAATTCACAGTGCAGGTTTTAGCAGGAGGCTTTTGCAGACCTCAACAAGCTCCTTAAAAATTTTGAAAACATGGACCCCCAACCCTGTGTGTTTCTCAGTCTCAGTTTTTAACAAAAAATATAAAAATTAAAAAAAAAATAGAAAAAAGCTTATAGAATAAGGGTATAAAGAAAGAAAATATTTCTGTACAACTGTAGTGTATTTGCATTATCATTCAAATGTTATTCCTGAGTCAAGAAACTAAAAAAAAAAAAAAAAAAATTAAAAAGGTATACTAAGCTTAAGCTAATTTATTATTGAAGAAAAATTTCCTAGGCCTTCACAATCATTCACCATTCATTTCCTGCCTCAGCCAGAGCAACTTCCAGTCCCATAAGCATCATTCATGGAAAGTGCCCTATATAGTTATGTCATTTTTTCTTTCATAGTGTAGTTTTACTGTACCTTTTCCATGTTTAGATATTTTTATGTACATAAGTACTTACCATTGTGCTACAATTGCCTGTAGTATTCAGTACAGTAAGATGCTATGACAGACTTGTAGCCTAGGAGCAGCTAGTAGACTGTTCCATCTAGGTTTGTAGAAATACATTCTATCATGTTTGCACAATGACAAAATCAGTCATAACATTTCCCATCATGAAGCAATACATGCTGTATTTACATTTATCTTGATTAAATACCTAGGAGGAAAGTGACTGACTGGATCACAAAGTTTTTTTTTGTTTTTCTTTTTGGGTTTTTTTTTTGCAGTTTTTGCCCGGGGCTAGGTTTGAACCTGCCACCTCCGGCATATGGGGCCGGTGCCCTACTCCTTCGAGTCACAGGCACCACCCACAAAGTTTATTAAACAATGAACACTGTTCTCCAAATAAGATAGTACCTTTTGTATTCTCACTATTAATTATGGATATTTGCAGCTTCTCTGCATCACATGGGATAGCCATTTTAAGAAAATAGCCATTCTAATAAATATAACAGTGATGTATTAATATCATTTTAATTTGCATTTCACTAATAACTGTTAGCATCTTGTTATGTATTTATTTGCTATTCATATATCATCACTGATAAAATGTGTCTGCAGGTTGTTGCCCATATTTTAAATTGGATTGTATCTTTTCTTAAAATTAAGTTTTAAAAGTTTTAAAAAATATTTTCTGAATACAGCCCTTTATCAGGAATGTGATTTGTAGACTTTTTTTTTTTTTTTTAGTTTTTATCTTGCTTTTTATTCTCTAAACAATGTTTTCTGTAAAGTTTTTTATTATTTTGGACAAAATTTAACTTATGGTTTTTTAAAAAGATTGTGCTTTAGGGGTGGTATATAAAACCTCATTACCTAAATGAAGGTTTTTCTCTTCTACTGTGCTCTAGAACTTTTATAGTTTTACATATTCTAGCAGGTCTGTGCTCCATTTGGAGTAAATTTTTGTGTAAGTTATGAGAATGGGTCAAGATTCATTGCTTTGAGTATAGTCTCGCAAGGGGAGGGGAGAGAAGGAAGAGGGGAGGGCAGAAGGGGGGGTGATTGGCCAGATCTCACCTGAAGTGCACAATGTGAGGTGTTCAGCACACCTCCTGTGTGAAGGGCTCAGTTGGACTTTACCTTAGAAATAAAAACAATGTAACCTAAGTTACAAATCAATCTGAAATTTTAAAAAAGATTCATCGCTTTGCATGTGGGCCCTATCAGTGCCATTGGTTAGATCAAAATTTCTTAAATATAACATATTTTGTGGCCAGCACCCTAACCACTGAACAATGGACACCAAGCTAGCAGGTTCAAACCCAGCCCGGGCCTGCTAAACAACAATGACAACTACAACAAGAAAATAGCCAGGCATTGTGATGGGCACCTGTAATCCCAGCTACTTGGGACACTGAGGCAAGAGAATTGCTTAAGCCCAAGATTTAGAGGTTACTGTGATTCACTTTAAAGTTACTTTCTTTGCTTAAAATCCTTTGATGGTTTTCCTTCACCCACAAGCCAAAATTTAAATTTCTAAATATGGAAGTTCAAGATTCTGTATGCATGATTGGTCCCTGCTTACCACATAGCATTAATTTATTGCCTTCTCTACTTCCTAGTTTATCTTCTATTAGCAGTGAATCAGTAGTTCCCTCAAATACCTCATACTGAGTCTTACTCCAAAGATGTGATCATAACTGGCCCTCTGGGAAAACTCTCCCTCTTCCCTGCCCTGGCCCTTAACTAAGCCGGCAAACTGAGACATGACTCTCTTTAGATGAAATAACTTTCTTGGTTTCTATGCTGGGTTAGCTGTCTGCATTGCATTTTACATGTTTGACTATAATTACCCTTTATATGCATGCCCCCCAAAGCTATTTTCTTACTCCGTAGGTCTTCAGCAGCTTTTTCAAATGGCCCCCAGATATTGTTTTGGACGGTCCCACCCGTCTGTTAACCTGCAGCATCTGCGTGGCCTTCTTCCCCCATTGAGGCCCCTCATTCATATACTACCTCCCACAGTGCTTATAGAAGCTGCCCCCAACTCACCTACTCATCAGTGATACAAAACTATCTGTGTCATTTATGGGTTTTTCTGGGCTTGGCAATTTTGCCTAGCTCTGTGCAGAATAGAGAGGAAAAAGGCTTTCTCCATCTGTTTGGAACTTCTACTTGTCACTTGGATACCAAAGCTGGCCTCATGTACCCAGAGCAGCCGCAATCTCTCTTTCCATTTCATTTGGTTTGTGATGAGGCTGACAATCAAGTCCTAAACTCAGTGTGTTGGCCATCTCATTTCCTCAACTTGATCTGAATTTTTTTTTCTATTCTCCCCTACTGTCCTCTCCCTTTCTCCCTTCCCAAATCACTAATACTCGCCTCTGATGTCTACTTGCAATGTATTTGCTGTTGGATAGAGGAGAAATCCTCTGGTATGTTAGGATGGGGGTTTGGGGAAGCCGTGATCTGTTAAGGATGGACTTGATTTATCAGGCTGCTCAGCATATTGCCAAGCGCAAATTAAATGATAAATACACATGGAGGAGAACAGGGAAAAGGAGGAAGGAGAGAAGAGGGAAGTGTGAAAAGAAGGAGAAAAGAAAAAATCAAAAAAGGAGACTGATTTTCTAAAGTCCAGCTCTAAATGTGAGCACTCTCTAGCGTCAGTCCCATTTGTAGGAAATGCGCAGCTTTTCTCATAACTGTGCTCCTGTGCACTTTGTAATTTCTCCTTCCCCTGATCACCAAGCGTATTTTAGGTGTGCTTGTCTTCTGAACTTCTAACTCCCTGCACTACAGCATCATTATTTAGGTGGATGTCTTTTCCTCCTGTGCCCTACAGTCAACTTGAAAGTAGGACCATACCTAATTCGTCTTTCTCTTCCCCCACATTACCTAGTTTTATATGTTATATATGAGAGCACTGGGTCCCAACTTTGAATTGACAACAGAGATACAGCACAGAATTGTGTTTTGGGGTTTGAGAAATAAACGCAGACGCACTTTAGTTCACTCGTCATTGAAATAAGGTAACAGAGTAATGTGAATTTATTGATATTTTTATTAGGTTATATCAATCACAATGAGTCTATTTTTTCATTTTCTACTCATCACATTTTCTTTCTCCTTTTCATTCAGATCCAATGGCTATTTTAGAATTCTGGGCCCTGAAAATAATGCATTGACCTTTCCCCTAAACATTAATAAGTACGATTCTGTTGAAATAGGTTCAGTTTTCATTTTGGCAGAGCTGTATATTATATGGGACAAGCTATTGTATTTGGAATAGCCATCCATAAATACAATAAGCTATCACACCTCTGTGACTTTATTACTATTTCATATACCTAATGGCTGATATTCGCCATTACACTGAAATGATAGTTACACAAAAACGCCTTATATTAGATACAGTTTCTGTGATCTAATGATTTATTTAATATACACTATATCTCACTGCAGGCAATTCCCCCATATTCCCCCAAGGAAGGCAGGTCTGCAAAGGAAGTACGAGGCTGCCGGAGGGACCTGAACAAAGAGATTCCTTAAAATGAAGAATCAAAGGCAGCCTCCTGAGATTTCTAGGTTCCAAAGGAATAGAGGAACTAGTTATTTCCCTAAACAAGGATATATAATTAATAAATTTATTTCTCAAATGTTAATAAATTTGCTAAAACAAAAAGCTTTCCTCATATCAACTCTAATGGTCCAAATTATTCTGCTTACATGAAACAATGTTCCTAGGTCATAGAATCGATTGATAACAGACTCAGAACATTTTTTACACAAAATACTTCCAAGTACAAAATTTGGAAGACTGTTTATCAAATGATGAAAGTTTTCATTTTACAGCATGTAAATTTAAAGTTACTATTTTTATAAGGTGAAACAAATGAAATAATACTATAACTAAAATAGTGCTTGCTATCAGGTTTGGGGTATGTTCCCCAGATTTTTATTACAGGAAAATTCTAATTGCTAAGGCAGTTCACCCTTCAGTCTAATTACAGGGGCCCACTCTTTTTACTAATTAAGAAATTGAGAACTTGCCAGGAAAGAAAAAAGAATAAAGAAGAAAAGCTAGTGGGGAAGCTGGTTGAATGGAGCAAGCCCTTTGCTGAATCAAATGTTAATCCCATCAATGGCTTACAAAGAACCTAGGTGTAAATTTAATGAAACAAAATGCAGGAGTTTTTGTCTGCATTAAAGATATTTCCCTTGTAATAGGCAAAACCTCTCCTTTCAAAATAGCATATTCTTTATTAATTTATGATAAAAGCCACACTACAATTTAGATGTTGATAAGTCACTCATAGAACAACAAAATAAACCTACTCCAAATTCAGGTGATGGTTACACTTCACTACTGTGTAATATATCCAAAGCCCAGACTTCACTACTGTGTAATACATCCATGTATTTTCTGAGTTTGGTGAAACTTGTTGTGTAGCCTAAGATATGATCAGTTTTAAATATTGTTCCATGTATTGGTGAGAAAAATGTACATTCAGTAGTTTGGGGGTAGGATATTCTATAAACATCTGTTAGGTCTGTTTGTCCTAAAGCTCTGTACTTCTTTATTGATTTTATGCTTCAGTGATCTGTCTAGTTCTACCAGTATAGTGTTGAAGTCCCCAGCAATTATACTGCTGTTTTTTTCTTTGCTTAGATCTAATACAGTGGTTCTCTCCCTTCCTAATGCCGCGGCCATTTAGTACAGTTCCTGTGGGTTGCAACCGTTCCTGTGGGTTGAAAACCATTGATCTAGTAGAATTTGCTTTATGAGTACGGAAGCTCCTATTTTAGGGGCATATATATTTAGGGTTGTTATATCTTGTTCAATTGTTTCCTTTACCATTATATAATGGCCATATTTGTATTTTCCTTTTACCATTGTTGATTTTCAGTTTATTTTACCACATATGAGAAGAATTCACTTGCCCACTTTTGGTTTCCATTTGTGTATAATACTTTTTCCATCCCTTTACCTTGAGTCCATTGAGTCCTTGCAAGTTAGGTGTGTTTCTTGGAGACAGCATAATCTTGGCCTATGTTTTTTTTGACCTAATTATAGGCCAGTCTTTTACATGGGGCATAAGACCATGCTTGTCAAAAGTTAGATTGATATATATAGTTACCTGTTGTGTTAAACATATTAGATGATACCTTGCTGTTTTGTTTTCCTCTTATGCTATTGTTTTCTAAGAGCTGTGAGCTTTAATTTCAGATGTGTTTGCACTGGTGGGTATCTATTGTGCTGTTCGGTGTATAGTGCACTTTAAAGTATTTCCTATAGAACACATCTAGTAGTGGCAAATTCCCTTAGTGTTGGCTTACTTGGAAAAGTCTTTATTCCTCCATTATTTATAAAACTTAGATTTCCAGGTTGCAGAATTCTTGGCCACCAGTTGTTCTGCTGAAGAAGATTAAAAATATGGCCCCAAATACATTTTTGCTTACAAAATCTTTGCAAAGAATTCTGATGTTAGCTTAATGGGATTTCCTGTGTAGGCTAGTTGTTATTTTTGTCTTGCATCTTGTAGAATTTTCTGACTTTGGCCAGGTTGATGACTGTATGTCTTAGAGATGTCCTGTTAATTAGGTGTCTTCCCAGTACTCAATGACCATCTTATATTTGGATATCTGAATCTCTGTTGATACCAGGGAAGTTTTCCTTAATTATTCCATTAAGTAGGTTTTCCATTCTTCTTCTTTTCCTTCAGCAACACTTATAATTCAATATTGGCTTGCTTTGTATAGTCCCGTATTTCTCTGAGTACTTGTTCATTCTTCTTCATTCTTCTTTTTTCATCTTTGACTGACTAGGTTAGTTCAAAGGCTTACCACTCTGAGATTCTTTCTTCTGCTTCATTTAGCCTGCTGTCAGAGCTTTCTGCTGTATTTTGAAGTTCTCTAAATGGCTTTTCCATTCTTTAAGTTTTGTTATATCCCTTCTTATTTTATCTATCTCTTTAGTCACTTTTTCATTATTTCAATTTATACCCTAAGTTGTATTTTTGGCTTTGTGTTGGTTTTCAAGTTCTTTTCAATACCATTCATCTTATTTTCCATCCATATACCAAATTGCATTTCTAACATTTTTATAATTTCTTTTTGACTGGGTCTGTTGCTGTATGTCTATTGTGATCTTTTGTGGGGAGGGCGCCAAACTAGCTTGATTTTCTTGTTCTGACAATGTCAGAGTACTTTCTTATCATCTGAAACCTCTTCATCTAACTCAAAGCAGACAGGTTTGTGGTATACCTGTTCTCCTTTGATGTGAATTCTCCTACTTAGTGAGAAGATAGAGTGGTCCTATATGGTGCTTTTGTGAACTATTCTGGAAGAATTATTTGGCAGGGTGGGGAAGATGCATGGAGAGCCTGTATTATAGCTGTTCTGTGTTGTCCCATCCTCCCGTGATTGTCATAATCTGAGGCAGTGCTGGATTATCACCAGGTGGAGTGGTTGTTTGTTTTCAAAGCTGCTACTGGGAGCCTAACAGGGGGCTGGGTGAGTTTCTCTTCATGGAGGCTGGTGTTGCGAGAGACTGTTCTGCCTGGATCTCCCCATATCAGCAACAGTGGCAGGTAGTCAAGGGTATCTAGGCAGTGACTATGGATTAGGACTGCAGGCATTTCCTCTGCCACTGTTCAGATATGATGATAACTTGCATCTTGGATGTACTTGGTGGAATGTTGGACCACAGGTGTGGTTTTCTCCAGTTGGTGAGGAATGAGCTCACAGGTCAGGTTTGCAGAGGCAGCTTCAAAGGATCCTCAAAGGACAAGACTGTGCAGCCTAGGAGCATAGGAATCACTAGAGCAGGCCTTTGGAAGTTGGTGACAGTGGCACTGGAACCTTGGAGTAAGAGGCTTGGGCTGGGCCATCAGTGGCTGAGCTCTGCCCTTGTCCAGGACCCACAGAGGGAGTCACCGTGGGGCTTCTCAGGTCTATCTATGATGCCTGTTGTTTGACTCCCCCATAAAGAGGAGGGGGGCTTGGCTTCCAACCACAGGCACATGAATGCATCTACTCTTCATGCCTCCTCTCCAACCTGGCAGGCAATGCCGAGGTTGCTGCAACAAAGCCAAGCTCTGGTCCTCAGAGCTCAGAATGGTGTCACCTGTAAGGACCTAGAAACTGAGTTCACTGGCCTGGTTTCTAGTGCAATGTCACTGAACAGATTCCAAGAAGCTACTTGATTAGCCCTAAGGTCTGCAGCAATATCTGGGATTTCCTCACAGCTCAGGTCACAGTGTCTCCTATGGATCCCCAGGGTTGTCACCTCCTGTGTTTCTCCACCTGTGGATGTCTCTTCCAGGCACCTTCTATTCTCACCCTACTATTTTCTCCTCAATCTGGTTGGACCCATCACTTCTCTTACGTATCACAATGCTGTCTCCAAGAAGGCGCATCCGCAGGTCGGTATCCACCTACAACTTCATTCATCTCCTTGAGAGTGGTATAAGCAGGCTTCTTCTTATCCGCTGTCACTCCAGGCTAACCATATTTTGTTTTCAGTGTGCATTGCTTTACTTCTTTTCACAGATATTGCATAGTTGTAAGTTTATTGTAACCCTGCATTGACCAAGTCTGTCAGCACCACTTTTCCAACAGCATGTGCTCACTTCATGTCTCTGTGTGACATTTTGATAATTCTCTCACTATTTCAAACATTTGCTTTACTGTTATACCTGTGATCGGAGATCTTTGATATGACTATTTTAGTTGTTTGGGGTTACCACAACCACACTAATATAAGATGGAAACTTAATTGATGACCATTGTGTGTGTTCTGACTACTCTACCTATCAGCCATCCCCCTGTCTTCCTCTACTCGGGACTTATCATTCCAAAAGACTCAATAATATTGAAATTAGGCCAATTTATAATGCTACAATGGTCTGTAAGTAAAAGGAAGAGTCACACATATCCTACTTTAAATCAAAGCTAGAAATGACTAAGCTTAGTGAGCAAAGTGAGTTGAAAGCTGGGATAAGCATTAAGCTAGAGTGCTCGTGCCAAACTGTTAGCCAAGTTGTGAATGCAAAGGAAATATTTTTGAAAGAAATTGCAAGTGCTACTCCCATGAACACATGAGTGATAAGGAAGTAAAACAACCTTCTTGCTGATATGAAGGTTTGAGCAGTCTGGATAGAAGATCAGAGCAGCCACTGCATTGCCTTAAACCAAAACCCAATCCAGAGCAAGGTCATAATTCTATTCAGTTCTATGAAAGCTGAGGGAGGCGAAGAAGCTGCAAAATAAAAGTTGGAAGCTAAAAAGGATTCGTTTATGAGGTTTAAGGAAAGGAACTATTTCCTTTTTTCCATAACATAAAAAAAGATGAGGTGAAGCAGCAAATGTTAATGTGGAAGCTGCAGTAAGTTATCCAGGAGATTTAGCTAGGGTCATCATTGATGAAGACGGCTGCAGCACACAACACACTTTCAATGTAGGTAAAACAGCCTTCTTCTGGAAGAAGATATCATCTAGAAAATTCATAGCTAGAGAGGACAAGTTAATGCCTGGCTTCAATGCTTCAAAAAACAGGTTGGCTCTCTTGTTAGGGGCTAAAGCAGCTGGTAACTTTGAAGTTGAAGCCAATGCTCATTTCCCATTCCAAACATCCTATGCCCTTATAAATTCTGCTAAATCTTCTCTGCTCGTGCTCTATAAATGGAGCAATAAAGCCCAGATGTCAGCACATCTGTTTATGACATTTTTTACTGAATATTCTAAGCCCCTGGTATGCACCTACTGCTCAGAAAAAAAAGATTCCTTTCAAAATGTTAGTGCTCATTGACAATGTACCTGGTCCCCTAATGGCTCTGATAAAGATTGAAGTTATAGTCATGGTTACTAATACAGCATTCATTCTGCAGCCCATGGATCAAGGAGGAATTTTCACTTTCAGTCTTAGTTTAAAACTACATTTCATAAAGCTATAGCTGCCAGATAGTGATTCCTGTGGTGGATCTGGGCAAAGTCAATTGAAAACCTTTTGAAGCCAGGTATGGTGGCTCATGCCTATAATCTCTTTGGGAGGCTGAGGCATGTGGATTGCCTGAGCTCAGGAGTTGGAGACTAGCCAGAACAAGAGCTAGACCCCACCTTTAAAAAAAATAGCCAAGCATTGTGGCAGACACCTGTAGTCTCAGCTACTTAGAAGGCTGAAACAAGAGAATCGCCTGTGCCTAAGAGTTTGGGGTTGCTGTGAGCTATGATGCCATGGCATTCTACCGAGGGTGACAAACTGAGACTCTGTCTCAAAAAAAAAAGAAAGAAAGAAAGAAAGAAAGAAAGAAAACCTTTTGAAAGGGATTCATCATTCTAGATGTCATTAAGAATGTGCTTTATAGGAGAACAAAATATTAGCATTACTAGGATTTTGGAATAAGTTAATTCTAATCATTGTAGATGATATGAGGGGTCCAAGACTCCAGCAGAAGAAGTAACTCCAGATACAGGAGAAATAGTAAGAGAACTAGAATTCAAGGTTGAACTGGTACAACCTCATGATAAAATTTGAACAGATGAGTTGTTTTTTTTGGAGATCAGCAAAGAAAGTAATTTCTTAACATGGAATCAATTCCTAGTGAAGATGCTGTGTGAACATTGTTTAAATAACAACAAAAGACTTAGAATATTACACAAACTTAGCTGATAGAGCAAAAGCAGGATTTGAAAGAATTGACTCCATTTTGAGTGAAGTCCTACTGTGGGTAAAATGCTATCAAGTAGCATCACATGCTACAAAGAAATCTTCCACAAAAGAAAGTCAATCAACATACCAAACTTTATTGTTGTCTTATTTTAAGAAATTTCCACAGCCACCCCAAACTTCAACAAGCACTACCGTGATAAGTAGCAGCCATCAACATCAAAGCGAGACCCTCCAGCAGCAAATAGATTATAACTCATTGAAGGCTCAGGTGATTGTTAACATTTTTTAGCAAGAAAGTATTTTTAATTAAGACATGTACACTTTTTCCTGTGGCTCAAAGAAGTAGGGCGCCAGCCCCATATGCCGGAGGTGGCAGGTTCAAACCCAGCTCCAGCCAAAAACAGCAAAAAAAAAAAAAAGACATGTACACTTTTTTAAAACAATGTTATTGCATGCTTAATAGACTACAGTATAGTGTAAACATAATTTTATGTACATAGGAAAGCTAAAAGTTCATACAATTTGCAGTAAATTTATTGAAATATATACTTCATTGTGGTGGTCTACAACTGACCCTGCAATATTTCCAAGGTGTGCTTATGATGCATAATATAATGTGGTGAGTTGACATCTGCTAACAGGAAAACTAAGAGCAGTACAGAGGTATGCAGGAGTTAAGGACAGGAGAGTATTTAAAGTTGGGATTAAGGAGAGGCTTCTCTGAGAATGTGATATTTGAGGGATGTGAAATAAGCTGTCCCATAGAAGCATAAAAGCATATTGCATATAGAGAGAAAATTAATCAAAATGCCCCTGAGGTGGAAAAACTTTGAATGTCCCACAGAACTTCAAGAAGGCTATTGTTGGTGAACCAGTCAATAAGGAGCAAAAAGAAACCTAAGGAACATAAGGAGATAAGGTCAGAGAAGTAAGAAGGGGGAGATTATATAATAACACACAAGCAAGAGTCAGGATCCAAATTTCATTTCTAGGGATAATGGCAAATGTTTGAGTGAGGTGTGACATGATCAAATTTACATGTTCAAACCATCACTTTGCAGTTTTGATGGCAGATTAATTATAGGAACGCGAGAAGGGAAGTGAAGCATCTTTAAAGTCATTAGGAAAAGTAAATATATTTACCAGTAAGCTGCTAGTGCAAATATGATGCAAACTAAAACCATTCACTGAACGGGGTATCCTCAGTATTTCACCTCGAGATCTGAAACACTCTCCATCAACAGACAGGTTTAGGAATAGAAGTACACTTCCTTCTCTATGAGTCAATCACAATAATGAGTTTTGCCAAAAATAAATGTTATGTAACAAACTATTATGAATCCTGTTCATTGGTATCAAATGTTCAGAATCAATCTATTACTAAAAGTAAAGAATGAAACAAAATCATAGTAGTTGTTATAGATGTGATATTATACACACTTAAAAATAATTATATCACTGACAATTCAGAAGGTGGAGGCTGGTGAAAGGACATGAAGTGCTTCTATGTCATATAGAGAAATGTTGATAGAACAATTAATAGAAGTTTAAATGTTATTTGACATAGAATTAATAAGTAGGGGGAAATAAAAATAATAAACAAAAATAACGAAATTCAGGAATTCAGAAACTTAGTAGGGAGTTACTTGATTTTATCTAAATCAGATAAATCAAAAAATGCTAGTCAAAACATATTACCTATAATTACTATAATCTCTAGAAAAACAATCAGAAATGTATAAAAAATGGTTACCTCTGAAGAACGAGAGGTGACAGAGATTGGTAGACCTTTTTGCTGTTGTTTAACACCATTCTGAAGCATTGGCAGCAATATGCTTGATGTATTTTATAATAACAATAATAATTTTATTATGTAAGACTTTTAAAGATAAAATATTATGTCATATTACTGGGAATATGCTGTAAACATCACACTTACCATTTTCCTCCCCATAAAGTTAAATTGATTGTAAAAATTATGTATTCTGGATGCTGAGCAATAGGGCTGACTTTTAAAGAAATAACAAATAGACAAAAATTGCAAGCTACACTGTGTATTAAAAAACCCTGATGAAATTTGCCATCCAGCATTTTTATTTCCCAAGAGATAAATAATTCATATACAATGGATTGTATACATGGAAAAGAAAAGGAAGAAGAGAATTGTAACATTTCGTTGGATGTGATTAATATAGAAATTTATTATTAAACATGTAAAGATCTCTGAGGCTGATGTTAAATTGGAAAAAGTTGTTGGCAGTTATTATATACTTTCAGACCAATTGCTATATAATCAGTGGTTATAAGAGAATGAAAGCTTGGGCATGTTTCAAGTAAATGGCTGGACTATACAGCACCTTAGAGGTACAAAAACTTTGAAAATATAGCATCCTATTCCCAATGTCAGAAAAGGGAGTATAAAATGAAGGATAGATGGACTCTCACCAGCATAGAGTTGACAGCCATAATATTCAATCCATACACTAAGGGAAACGTGCTTTACAGGGCAGTAATAAAGACGAGAAGTGAGTCTATGGAATTTCCTGCCCATATCGTAAAAAATAAGAGAATTGTGTTTCACAAGCACATAAAGAAATGAATAAACATCAAAAGGAATCTGAGCAGTCAAGCACAGCACCTGGAAGGCTCCTACATTAACCAGGCACCATGATTTATAAAGCACATGCTATAAATATTCAGAAAGAATGAGCCCAAGGAAGAAAGTTCAGCGATTGTGTGCTCTTAGGAATATTAACAGCCCTATTATTAGAGATGATAATTGTAATCTGTGATTACAATTTTTCAAGACAGAGAAATTTACATGCAATGACCGTGTATGATTACAAATTCTGGGGAGAAAGTTTTGAAATTCTGCTTTCCTAATGTGGTGACAAGTCGTAGTCAATAAACACTATAAGAGCTACATATCAGAATGTACCTTAGATAGTAGTGTAAGAAAATATCAGAATTTACAAATTAGAAATACAAATGTGTATTTTTACAAGTTTATTAACACATTTTACATTGTCAAGTTCTTGTCACTGAAAGACCTCATAAAGAAAGAATTTTTATAGAAATTATCAAGTAAATAGTGCAAGAGTATCTTGGTATTAAACCTGTCTAGTCAAACTCCCTCAATTTCAGAGATAAACCCAAGACCCTAAAGAACGATTCTGCTAAAAATCATATATGTCTTACTAAGGCTAGAGTTATATAAATAGCATTGATTTGGGATCCCAGCTTGGAAAATAATGACTGGAAGTCAATTATATATATTGGAGTTTATTACAAAATGTATTTGTCAGGGCTCTTTTGGTGAGAAGAGACAGAAACCCAAGCTTTTGGTGAGAAATGACAGAAACCCAAGTCATGCCCTCTTAATTCAAAGAGAACCTATTGTCCTTTGTAGCTGGAAATCCAGGTTTATTTAGCTATAGGTATAGCTGGATCTAGGACTTTAGAAAATACATAAAGTTGCTTTTGGTCTCTTGGCTCTGCTTTCTTCTCTATAATGGCTTTACTGCTAGGTGAGCTGTTACTATATGGCAGCCCTCTATATCTGGAGGCTAACTGTTTACCCACTTCCATTCCAGTGAATATTAATCAGCCTTTGTTCCCTAACAGATAGAAGGAAAGTCCTGGAATTAAGCCTCAGGGGCCTGTATGTCATAGATCCATCTCTGGAACTCATCAGGGACCTAGAGGTAGATTTAACCGACATCGCTGCCAGAAACCCAATTGAACGGAAAGAAGAGAAAAGATGTTTTTAAGGAAAGTCAATGTACTCTTCTAAGACCATAGAAAAATAGATTGCAGACAATCCAAAGAAAACATCTACTATATTTGATTGAGTTCATTTTTTTTAATTCCACAGATGATGGAACATCTGGCACACTTAGTATTGTATTGTGAAAAGAGCATTGGGAATGGAAGCAAGATCTAATTTTATGACCTTAAATAAGTTTCCAAGCCTTTCTGAGTCTTCTTCATATGTAAAACATTTTAAAAATAAAGTTACCATTGCAATCCTATGAATGATTTGATGGAGAAAAGGAGAACTTGGTAAATAAACTCTCATTGCCAAAAATAAATCTAAGCTTATAATAGTATACAAATTTGGGGGACGTCATTCACACACACTACAATAGGAGACATCCAGAAGTGTTACCTATAAAATGAGGCTAACAATACCTTTGTTACAGAGGCCTAGGAAGATTTAGCATGATAACATTTGAAATGTTGGCCTCTGTGATGGACTGAAGTGTGCACCCCCATAAAAGATATGTACCCCTGCACCCAGTACCACAGAGTGTGGCGTTTTGGGAAATAGGGTGACTGCAGTTATAGTTAATTACATTAAGATGAAGTCCTCCTGGAGTAGACTTACCATAATCTGACTGACGTCCTGAATCTGCCCCTTAATCTAATCTGACCAGCATCTTTACAAAAAGAGAGAGATACAGATGTGGGAGAGCACCAAGAGACACGCAGAGGAAAGATGGCCAGGTAAGGATGGTGTTGGGTGTCAGAGCGACGCACCTAATTTTTGATAGAAAATTAAAAAAATTAAGGCCATGGCACACCAAGAATTATGGGCAACCACCAGAAGCTGATAGAGGCTTAGGACAGATTCTCCCTCAGAGCCCTCAGGAGGAGTCAATACCATTCACACTTGGAATTGAGGCTTCTGGCCCCTAGAAGTGTGAGAGACTAAATTTTTGCTATGTTAAATCACATAGTTAATGGCATTTTGTTAGAAAAATTCTAGGAAACCAACATGGTTGTGTTGAGGTCCGTCCTGGTTAGTTAAACCTGAAAGTACTACATACATACAAAGTATTTCAGTTTTTCCCAAATAAAGGATTACATATTTTAAACCTATTGACATTTTTAAAACTAAAAGTATTCAATATTGGATTAATTTTGGGCATCTCATTGTATCTCTTTATATTAAATAACACTTGCCACTTTTTGCCTGTTGTCTTCTAGAAAGTCTGTCTTATCTTACTTGTGACCCTTTTCTCCCCCCTTTTCTCCTATTTCTCTGACAAGCTGTTTTTTTTTTTTTTAAATTACATCCTCCTCTTCTTCTCCCTTCAGTACTGGTGGAATTCAGCATTTAGCCAGCTATTGCTTCTCTTTTTACTTTGGGTATCAGTGACCATTTAAGAAATACCAAATGCAGGCTCAGTGCCCATAGCACAGTGGTTATGGCACTGGTCACATGCACAAGGCTGGCAGGTGCGAGCCCAGCCTGAGCCAGCTAAACAATGACAACAACTGCAACAAAAAATAGCTGGGCATTGGTGGCAGGCACCTGTAGTCCCAGCTACTTGGGAGGGTGAGGCATGAGAGTTGCTTGAGCCCAGGAGTTTGAGGTTGCTGTGAGCTGTGATGCCACAGTTCTCTACCAAGGGTGACAAAGTGGGACTCTGTCTCAAAAAAAAAAAAGAAAAAAAAAAGGAATACCAAATGCATAGTCCCAGCCTACAATGCTTTCCTGAGCTCCCATCTTCACGATGGCTGGTTACACTTCTCCATCTACATATCTAATGCGCAGTTCAAACTGAGCATGTCTAAAACAGAAGTCATGGTCTTTCCCCAGGAATGCTTCTCCCTTGTAAATCCAGTAGTTAGCACAAATCACCCCTTTCTACAAATCACTAATTCAGACATGAAAAGTAAGCTTCCTGCTCCTACACTCTTCACTCTCTTCTCCCCTCCTTTTCATCTCCATTGCTAATTCTTTCTATTCTTTTATGGGATAGTCAAGTACAGCCACAAAATGAGACTCAGGAGAACAAAGTTTATTACTCTAACATGTCTTAATGAACCAGACACAGCAATACAGAAAGGGCTTCCTGGTAAATACACTAGGGGGGCCAGAAGGCAGAGAATAGGAATAGTGGAAAGTTTAGGCCAGACTTGGTATTGGGGTTTCTGAAGAAAGGCCAGGCAGGGCAGGGAACAATTTAAGATTGGCTAGACTAAATAATGTTGGTGGGCTATGGGCTACATGGGTGATCCCTAGTTGCCTGGCACCTGGGCCTGTAATGATTACACAGAGCAATTTTGCCTTTTGAGGTACATGGGCCAGATAGAAGAGATTTGGCTCTGGCTAGATAATTTATATATAAAAGGCTTGCCAAGCCTGGGCCTTTTCCTATCTCTGAGAATTAACTGGATTCAGGAGGGTTAGTTTCTTTTTTCTTTTTTTTTTTATTGAATGGTAACTATGTACATTAATACACTTCTGAGGGTTAGTTTCTTAATAGCCAAAAAGAATTTTAAGATATCCAAAGATCAAAACATACAGAAAATTTAGGAAATCAGCAATACACTCAGTCAAAGCTTTCATTTCGTTTCCTGAATCACAGAGAACCACATAACTTGTATCCCTGTCTCTGTTTTTCTGTCCTCCAGTTCATCCTGCGCACTGCTGTAGAAGTCATCTGTATAAAATCCAAAAACAGATTACATTACTCCCCTGCTTGAAAATCTTCAAGGTTTCCCACAGACTGATGGAGAGAGTCCAAATTCTTTGGCAGAGTGTTCAAGGCCCCCATTGATCTGGCACTTGCTTCCTCTCTGGAATCATTTTTGCTAATTGCTGTGCATGCTTCAGCTCTAATTCAGCCGCTTAAAGCTCTCAGAGAGCACGATGCCTTCAGAGCATCTCCTTGGGCCTGAATTGCCCTTTCTCTCTTTCCAAGTGTTCAACATTTACCATTTTTAGGTCCAAACAAAGACTTTCCTCTTCCATGTAAAATCATGACTTCCTTTTTTTGCTCACTGTACTTTACTCAAATATGTGCTGTTAAAAAAAAAAAAAAGATGATTCATAACACTTTTTAAAGATGGAAAGACAGACTTTATTCAAGGAGGGCCCTGGTAAATGGGTGTAAGTGGAGACCCTTGCAATGGAGGTCTTGCAGTGGGGGAGAGAGATTCGACGACTCCAACAAGGACATTTATAACCAAGGAACAGGGTGAGGGTGAGTGGATGGAAATATTTAGTGGAAACATCAGTTCCAAGGGATTCTTGCTAAATAGGCTTGCTGAGATTATTGCTGAAGATAGGCCTGATTATATTACTTTGTCAGCAAAATCAAATTTAAATATTTAGATATAAAATATTTTATTCTTTTTGAAAATCTATTTTTGGCCTGCCTTAGAGACAAGGCTGTTAATTGGAAGGAATTTTTATTCTTTTTGTTTGGATATTGAAAACTCTGAACTGAAATTATGAACTGTCCTTCTACAGCTCCAGTACTTCATTTTCCAGCATATGCATAAAAATATACGTATTTATTGAAAAAAACAAAGTTCATTCTTTCTTGGTACACGTTTGGCAATTGCTTGCTGCTATCAATTTTTACTCCATAGCTTTCCCTTCTGTGTAATGGGATAAGGGGGATGTAAGTCACTCTTACTTTTGTTGAATCAAACCCTGTTGAATTCCACCTGGAAAAAAAAATGTCCCCTATTCAGAATTTACTGACACTTTTGCCGGGTTGTACTACTAATTTTTATTCTTAATTTCATTTTACTACCTTTATTTTATCTTTATTCCATTCAATTGCCACTGGAGATTTTTGTGGTTTAGCCAAAGTTTTCCAAAAATAAAGTAAATTTGTGATGAGACTACAAATGTGAAGGATTCATAAAAGTAAGTGGTCAGGACAACTTTATAGGAGGGGAAAAGGCAGGAATGTGGAGTCAGAAATTCCTGGAATTTATACAGGCAAGAGGCCAGTAAGGAAGGCATTCCAGCAGGCGAAACAGTGTTGGAAAAGGTCCCAGGGCAGGAGTTATCCTATATTTTGGACACAGATAACACCTCAATCTCACTTGAGCGTTAGGTTTATATGGGGAGGATCAGGATACAAATTAGAAAGGTATTATGCAAAACCTTAAATGCTAAACCATGATGTCTTAACACTGCCTAAAATATAATAGGAAGTTGTGAAGATTTTTAAGATGACAATTTTCCTGAAGGAGGTGGTATATAGAATTACTTGGACAAGCAAGAAATTAAATACAGGCCAGGCTTCCAGGAAACAATCTCATTTTATCAACCACTGTAGGGTCAGAGATGCCAGAATGTGGCAGCAAAGACGTCAACTTCAAATTCTGTTAGGAGAGAAAGGGTCAGAAAGAGAAAGGTCAGGATGAGATAGTGCACATTTCTAGTAAGGGAAGAGTTTGAAATGGGAAGCCTCAATGCAGGGGTGGATTCTGAGGTGCACAGAATCGGGCACATGGTTATGTTATCACATATACTACCTGTGTCACATGAGGGAGCTGTCATTTGGGAAAGCAATGTCACTTGTTAAAAAATATTGCTGCCAGGGTGGCCCAGGAATTCAATAAAACCTAATCAAGAAAGAGTGGAAGCAGAGGGACCAATTAGCTTATTTCAGGCTCTTGCAGTAGTAAAAATTAACGATAGTAAGGGCCAGAGGTGGGATGGTAGACATGAAATTATAGGGGTTGACACAAAGAAGATTCACGAGAAAAATACTCCTCTTTAAAAAAGTTTTAAAGTTAAAAATGCTTTCATTGGAAGCAATTGCATATGTCAGGCAATTTCTCCAAAATTTAAGTGCTAATTGATAGATTCTGAAGCGAACTTGTAAGCCGAATTCTTGTACCTTTAGAAAAGTCATTCTCTTCGTGACCTGGCTGCTGCATTATCATCTCAAATGCCATTTTTTCTTATTATTTCATTATATTGTAACCTTCAAAGGACAAAGTTACATGTAAGTCATAAATCTTATTTCCCTAAGACCAAATGAGAGTCAGCTTCGAAACTCGTAATGAAACTCTTTCCTCTATTTCATATTACACAGAAGACATACATTATACCCAAATTTTTAGTAACTCTGACTCACCATGAAGTTGCTATTATATAGCTTTTAATTGAGATCAAACATTAAGAACCTACAAAGATGTGAATTCTCTGTTCAGAAAAGACTAATTGCCAAGCCCTGAAGCATTTACAAACATCAAGGTCAATGTCAAATGTACAAGGTCAGTGAAAGTTGCTGGCAAAGGATCTCTGTACTCAGAACCACCATTACAATGTATAGCGCACCAGCAGCTTCTCAGAATGTGTTGGCTGCCACTTTCTGTTCATAAAACCATAAGGCTATTTTGATCCAGTTTTACTTCTTTCCCTCAGTCAGCATTTTATGTATACATGCAAGCTATTTTTTTTTTTTACCATGGCAATTTATCTAAAGTAGACCTCTTCTTGGACCAAAAAATCTATATTCTGATTAATGCCTGTGTCACCTTAAACACGAACCTTTTAGTTGCTCCTTTTTCCTGTTTTCTGAACTTGCTTTATGCTGATATATTTTAATATGTTTATTGGGTTATAAGGCACTTTGAGTAATATGAGACCTTGGCCAAGTACTGGATTGTGATCTTAATAAATTATACTCCACATGGTTCTTGGCCTTCTGGTTCCCAGATTTTAAGTCTCAGAAAAGTATACAAGTGACATTTTTATTATTGGATTCCTTTGTGCTGTCGGATAGCTGGCTCAGTAAGGACCTCCTTTCCTTGTGCGATTTCCTTCTCATGTGCTCATTTTTGTGTGCCTACCTATCTGTTTGATAATATGTTATACCTTTATCATAATGTAGTTTCTTTTTTATTTTCTATTTACTATTTTTCTTATTTCAGGTTAATGTGAGGGTACAAACAACCAGGTCACAATATTTGTTAGGCAGAATTCCTCTTGTAGTTGTGTCCCACACCCAAAAGGGTGTCCTGTACCCCTACATTGTGCCCGTTAGGTGGGAGCACCCAAACTCTCCTCTTTTCCTCCCTCCAACTTTAATTGAAATGAGTTTCTCTCTTCTATGTGTGTGAATTGGATAGTCTACTGGCTTCATATTAGTATTGAGTACATTGGATATTTGGTTCTGTGATACCTTTCTTGTGATACCTTACTAAGAAGGATGGGTTTCAGTTCCATCCAGGTTAATACAAAAGATGGAAAGTCACCATCTTTTTTATGGGTGAGTAGTTGTCCATGGTATACATATGCCATAGTTTATTCTTAAAATCCTCATAAAAACTGCAGAGGTAATTATTATTATTTTCCCATTTTGCAAATAAGGAAATTTAGCTCAGAAACATTAGGTGATTTGTTCAATATCACACAATTAATCAGTGACAAAATCATGAGGTAAATCTGTCTGACTCCAAGGCTGAATCATATCTGTCTGACTCCAAGGCTCATACCCTTTTATTATGTTAGGTTGAATTTTTTACTTTCTGCCCACATCTTCATAATGAAGTCTGTACAAATCCTATTGTACCCCTGTCTATATGGCTAAATTAAATAAAGGCAAGAAAACAGTCAAGTTGCTCAAAAGAATAATAAGCAATTATTATTATTTTGCAGCTTTTTTTGTAACAACTATATCTATATTGAATACCTATGCCTTCCAATGACTTGATTTGGTAATTGTTGGATTATTTAAGGGATAATGTTAATGAATTTCTCAGTCTGTTTCTTAATTTTGTATGAAGAATTCATTATGCCTGACTTGGACCAAAACAAGCAAAAGGAATTTAAAGGAATAATTATAAAACAAAATGCCTCAAGTCTATATTAAGTAGAAGTCTTTAATGTAGGTCAACTGAGAAATTCTAACAGATTTTGGTTTGCCACAAATTTAATAAGAGATAGTGATATAACACAGTTATTACAAAAAAACTAACTGCATTTTAGTTTGCATTAATATGAAAAGAGAATCATTTCTTAAAAGAAATTAAAGGATCCCTTTATCACCTATTCAGGGAAATCTACATATGATGTACAGTGATTAGTTCCAAAAGATACATTTTAAGGTAACCAGACTAAGGAGATTTTTAGAGAGTGTGGTAGATCAAGACAAGTTTAGCCCACAGTCAAAAATCTAGACAAAAATTGGAAGGAAAGGGACTAGGTCTCTGTAGTTATCACTTGTGTTACTGTATGCAGCATGAAACAGCAAAATTAAGACCAATGAATGGAAGACAAATGAAATGTGTCATAAAGACAAATCTTGTGCTGACTTATTGTTAATTAGTAAATCCCAGCGGCAAAACAGATTAACACAGGGAATAGTCAGAGATGAAAATAGCATAGTTCACGAATGCCCAGGATGTCCAGGCTCTCCCTTATTCCATAATCCCTTGCTTGAATGGCAACCATGATATTTTTTTCATTCTGTCTATTCACATATCATGTAATGTGGATCAAGTAAGTCACTTACCTCCCTTTCTCTTTATTTAAGCAACTCAAGAGAAAGTATTTATTTAATTGAGAGAAATTATGGATTCCTCTTGGGTAAATCTGAATTTCATTGTCAAATAGAGAAATGGCTTTAATAATATATACTAAAAGTTGAACTTACAGAGTCATTCAGCCAGCAAACACATATTTAGTAGCTAACAGAACGCTAAGACAAAGAAAGCTCAGTCTCTACTCCCAAGAGTGTCGACATCCAGTGGTAGTGAGAGGAAAGCTTTTGAGAGTTAGGTAACAAGCAACAGGTGAATGGCTGAGTCTCAGGGGAGGAATATTGGATCTGTCTAAAGAAGAATGGGAATAAAAGAAAGCTTCTTAGTGGAAGTAACACTTAAGCAGAATCTGAAGGATTAATAAATATTATCTGGATGTTCGTAAAGAATGGAATAATTGACATTGGAGATTCCAAATATGAAAGGTGGAAGGGAGGGTGAGGGATGAAAAATTAACCTAATGGATAACAATGGACACTCAAAATAAAGTATTTATTTAATTGAGGAAAATTTTATGATGGCACAATAAAAGCTCAGACTTACTATACAATATATCCATCTAACAAAATTGCTCTTGGATCCCTAAATCTATTCAGATTTTTATTAAAAAGTGATGTAAATAGAATAAAACTTTAATACAAACCAAAACAAAAAGCTCAGGCAAGGAAAAGGCATATTATTAACAGAAAAGGCATATAGGAAGGAACTACAAAGATAAGAAATGGGTTTAAAAGGTTTATAGGCCTATAAGCATTTTCTTATCGTGGGAACAAAAGTTGTAAGCAGTGTTTTGGGAAGTGTAGCCAGAGAGATTGGCATGTTGGAAAGTAAGTGATAAAGCCAATGATGGAGAAAAACCATAATAGTTGTTAAATAAAAGATGAATATGCAAATTATATAATAAATTCTTACAAATCTTTTTTTTTCACTTTTCTTTCTTTTTTTATTTTATTTATTTATTTATTTATTTTTGCAGTTTCTGGCTGGGACTGTGTTTGAACCTGCCACCTCTGGCATATGGGGCCAGTGCCCTACTCCTCTTAGCCACAGGCACTGCCCACAAATCATTTTTAAAAGAATACCTAATATATATGTAAAATGAGTCAAAAATATGAACAGCTAATTTTTACATAAACATTTTCATTTTTATAAAAATAAATGATCAATAAAAATAAAAATATTCAACTTCCCTAATAGCCAGTAATAATGGAAATCAGAAACAAAAAGTTATATCATTTTTTAACCTATCTAATTAGTAAAAATTGAAGAGATTAACACTATCAGTGTGTTGGTGAGGACATGTGGAAATTAGAACACACTATTTACCATTGATATGGTAATACATGTATAGACTTCAGATTGATTATTTGGAAGTGTCTGTCATATTTTTAAATGTATATTGTTTAACTCAGGAACTCGACATCTCTCTAGCTATTCTGGGTAGACATATAAATTGCACATGAACTTCATGGCCACTCTGTATATGCATAGTCAAGTACGTCATAACCTAAACACTCATCAGGAAGGAAATAGTTAAATCATTTTATGTTTATACTAGTGAACTTTATGGCACAATTACAAAGAAGAAGGTAGACTAACTTTAAAAGAGTTTCCAAAATATATAATCAAGTGTAAACATTAAAAAGCAAGTTAGATGTAATATTATATAGTGCAATTTCCTTTGTTTGTAAAATCCAAAATGCTATTAATTTTTATATCTACGTATATTAACAAGCATGGGATCCAAAAACATCAGAAAAGGTTCGCATCAAAATGAGAGCAGTAGGGGGCTGGGATTAGATGAATGTTAAAAGGGAATTTTAATTGTTCAAATATATTCTGAATAGTTGTGCAGTTCAGGGTAATATAAATTGCAAGCATTATCCTTAGTTGTGTGGGGAGCCATTGAAAGGTTTTAAGCAGGGAAATCACATAGGCACATTTACATTATAGAAATCTTGCTGCCAGTCAAATGTAAGAGGGATTGAAGAAATTAAACTGGAGACAGCTTAGTCAATAAAAAGTGATGGTTATAATCCAGAATAAACAATGAGGGTGGACTTAAATATGGCCATGTAATTGTAGCAAAGATGGAAAGAAGAGGGTGACTAAGAAAGATACATATTCACTGTATGGAATCTATAGGACACCCTCCTTAAGGTCAGAAGGTACCTATGAGGGAAGAGTCCAGATGAGCTTCAAAGTTCCAACTTACCGACTAAGTCAAGTCCATTCACTGAGATAAGGAATGCGGGGGGAGGGGGGAGAGGACAGGGAATGGACTATAAGAACTGTGATTCCTAGACCCTTGCTATTCTGAGGAATTTGGGGGTTTGAGTAGGAGAACTACTTTAAAAGATTTTATATCAAAATTATTTTCAAGTAAAAAGTGCTTCTTCTCTATAGAGGGAGTGGATGGTGAGTGAGTTACATCTAAATGTACTAGAGAGAAGGGTGTCCAACCTGGAGCCCACAGGCCACATGCTGATTCTGTGAGAATGTTTTTCTTTTTTCTTTTCTTCCTTTTTTTTTTTTTTTGCTTATCTATGATGTCAGATGTCACCAAAAGTATGCACAGACTTCTTGTTTTTGTTTTTAAAGCTAATCAGCTTTCCTTAGTGTTTGTGTATTTAACGTGTGGCTCAAGACAACTCTTATTCTTCAGTGTGCAGTAGAGAAAAAGAAAGGTTAGACACCTCTGCAAAGCATCAAGAAATTTCCAGATTCCACTAAAAGTTGTTCAGTCAATTTTTTTTTCCTTAAGTAATTCAGATAGCAGCTACATTGACCTCTCCTAAGTATATTGTCATAGTCAGAGAAAGGGCATCAATTTTATCCACTAAAGGGTTGTAGCCCTACCCGCTTCCATCTTACTCACCATTCAGCTTGAGCTGCTCACACTCACGTGGAAGCCCCCAAACTTTGTGGAATATCTTTTGTCAGATGCTCTCCACGCACATCAATATGTAAGTCTTGAGAAGCTTGTGTTAGGGGTGGGGGCTCAGCAATATTTTTTATCCCTAAGTTGATCTCAAGGTTGTAGAACTTAAGTAGAATAAGGATTAAATTCAGGAAAACTATCTTTATTTAATCTGTAGACTTTGTTTTCCCACTGAATCCTAAAATTAAACCTCATTTGTGCATAAAACTCTGACATTAAAATTTGATCAGAAATTTCTCCATGAAATGTTTGCATTAATTAATCAGAATTCATGCTTTTCAAAACTAAAAAGTTTATAGTATACAGGGTGGACATAAAGTTCATGTGCAATTTAAAATCGTTTAACATATTAAATTGTGCACAGAGTTTAAACCCTGTATAATGATAGAATATATAAGATTAAAAAGATTAACTCAGTCATTAATCAATTTTTGAGTGTTGAGGATACAGTGAACAAGGTGACAAGATATTGGCCTTTGTGGAAATTACAGTCTAGTGGTGGGATGGTAATAGCCAAAGACAGGCTAGGAAGTGGGCCCTTTCTAGGGCATATACGTTGGTAGAAGGATGGCAATACTGAGGGAACTGGTACTTTTTTTTCTTGATTCTTTTAAAACCCTTGAAATTTGATTGATTTTAAAACTCTTGAAATGTGATTGAAAGTGAAATTGCAAACATAGAAATGGAAATTGTGGAATTACAAAATAAAATTCCAAAGAAAGGAAATAAACTTAAATAAGACTTATTCAAAGTAAACAAATTCAAAGATATACAGGGAAGACGGAGATGTATCCTATAGCAAAATTTATTCACAATTAGAGATGGAATTTTCTTTTAATAGTGGAGGAAGACATGCCATGGATTTCTCAGATGTTCTCTTTCCTTTCTTATTCTCTCTTTTCATCGTTCATTGAGCATCTAAGCATCAGGCACTGAGCCAGGTTTGGGGTACACATTTATGAATAAAAACTCTCATTTTGATAAAAATGACAAAAAAAAATAATTGTTCCCCATGTATGTGCTCCTCCTTGCTCTCTTCAGGAGGTTGAAGTCAGTGACTCCCCAGAAGTCCTGACTCAAGAAGGTCTGTTCTTGGCCAAGGTGTCAAGGCACCTTCTAGTATTGCCAGTTAAGAATGTGTCTCTAGCTTGTCACTTCTAATAATAGAGAAAGCAAAACAAAAATTGCAAATGCTTTCTTTTAGAAGTAAATTAAGCAGTTATATCTTAATATCATTCTTAATCCTATCCGCCCATATGTTTCCTTAGCAGAGGAGAAAGGGGTAGCACGATACGAGGGCTTTCGTAGTTATGCTACAATGTGATTTCATTTCTCATTTATTTTTGATGCAATGACAGATTAGGAACAATCCAGGCAGATGACTGGTGTCTTGGGTGGGGGACAGACTCTAAAATAATTTCCCAGATAGAGGAAGAAGGTCTAGAATAGTCAAAATGACAACCTTGAAGACTGTTTGAAAATGTGAGCATGAGAAAGAATCATCAGAGGATGCTGACAGAGTTAATTTGGGGACCAGACTTAAATTAAACTATCACTTTCAGGTCAGATTCTGTGGTAAGTGACAGAAAATCCCACATAGCCATGAATTGAAAATATAAAGATTATTTCTTTCACACATAAGAAACATCCAGAGGTCAGCAATCTACAAGGGTAGAATTGCTTCCTGATCCTCAAAAACCGGGGTTCTGTCAGCATACTGAGCGGCATCTCCAGAACACTGCCAGGTGGTTGCCTAAACTGCATGCTTCAAAAAGGGGAAAGAGTCGCCTGTGGTCGTATTTCCCCCATTCAGGGCTACTTCCTGGAAATTGCAGCCATTGCTTCCACTTATACTCATTGATCACACAGCTTCATCTGAATGCATAACGAAGTTGGAAAAATACGGTCTTTATTCTGGCCAGCTATGTGCCATCTTAAAATTTGGAATTCAGAAACTAAGAAAAAGAAAACACATTGAAGTGCCACTGTCAGTCTCTGCCACCGGATTAGATCATGACTAGATGGCTAGGACTTTCCTTGTCATTAAACGTGAACTCCTTCTGTAGAGTACCTGACATGTGGTTGGGGGGCTGATTTAGTCTTCATAAAAGGTTTTCTGCAGATGGGATATTTGCAGATAGTGGAGATTATTCTTATTTTTTTTCATAAGATATACATTATAAATCAAAGAAAAATATCTCAGGGAAATAAACCTTTTGTTGTGTTCAGCTGAACTTTCGAAAACAAGTCTTATACGTTTGTTCATTGTGCAAGAATGTGTTAAAAGTTTGTTCAGTCAGTACTTTTAAAGCAACTCACATATACACACCTTTATGCAGCCACTTTTCTTTGATGTATCTATATATGTCATTAACCCAAAATCTGTCTCCTCTTCATTGTTTATTTCTCAACAAGCCTATTCCACCTTCTACTATTTATCTTTGCCAACAATTCTCTTTTATAAATATAGTTTGCTAGATTATAGCTAAATCTATACTTACCAACTCTCTGGGACTCTCTCCAAACTCGGTGTTTGTGATTACAGTTAAGTAATAATATTGTCACTTGCTTTTTCCTTTCCTAAAAATACCTTCTTTTTTTGGTCACTGTCACTCGGTGCTGCAACGATGTGATTTGAAAAGCAAATTGAAATGAGGCTCCCTAATTAGGTTACACCCATTTTATTTTCCCAACCCTTTACCCAGGTATCCCTGAACTATATGCACTCAATTAAAGAACATTCAATTTGAAATCTATGTGCCTTTGAGAATGACTGAGCAACTCTCAATGATTGAGTTTGATCCAACTGCTCATTCAGCTGAGGTGAATTAAGTCTTTTAGGGCACCGGCAAGCGTACCCTTTAGTAAATTACTTCATCCTGCACGCTAAATTTGCCTCACATGGGTGAACAGCTTCCTACCAGGGAGTAGTTTCTTCTCCCCAGTTCTCCACTCGCCCAACCTTATTGATGCCGTGGGGTGATTCATATGACACCACATTTTCCCACAATCTCAGACAAAAAGACTCCACAATAATCTGCTCCGTTACAGAATACATGTACCAGCATGTAAAGGGGAAATGAGAGAATCATTTTGTTTGGATTTTGTATCAGTCAAATATAAACAAAAGCGCATCACTATTCCAATTGTGTAAAACTTGGTGATAAATTCACCATCATATACTAAAGTAATTTGGCTCCTTAGAAGCATCAATAAACAAGCTTCTTTTTCTTTAACTATTAACGCAATAATATGTACATAAAATGAACCTATTTAAATAGCAGTAAAATTGAACGTAATACTTTGAAAGCAGTAAGTTTTTATTTTTCACTTACAAGTACAAATGTTCTTATAATTTTAACTGAGTCCTGTTCTTCCCTTAGATATTAAAACTTCAGACATTTATTGGGTCCTCTTGAAAACTAACATCCAGGGCATAAACTAGTTTTTGTGGTGCCATAATTTGTTAAATAATGCTTTGAAAGTGGCTGGGTGCCCAAAGAGTCCACACAGAAATAAAATGCAATCAAACTGCTTCCAAATGGGTTCCTCTATCCATATATCATGTCAGAAGCTGCTGTTTTTCTCACACTGTCACTGTATCCAAGAAGCTATAATCATTCGCCATCCTTAGTGGAACATTTTCGCAAACTACCCAAATTTACATCCCAGCCAATGTTTAAAATGTAATAAAAAGCATGTATGTTGAGTGCACTAGGAATCTAAGGACACAGGAGTCTGAACCTGTCTTAGAGCTGGCTCTGAAGAACACAGTAACAAGGACATTTTCAACAATGAACAATACCTGCCTACTCTTTTTTTTTCCCTCACTGTTCCTTTTATAAAGAAATCTCCTTCAACAATATTCTCATGGAACAGGATGCACTTGGATCCTCATTCGAAACTCAGTCTCATGGGCTTTCAGAGATGGTCTAACAGTAAACAGAGCTGGAAATGGTGCACAGCAAGGGGCTCGAAGGTGGTGAATGGAGATGTTATTCCAGGCAGTCTTGACATGTCCTGTTAATGTGGCTTCAAAGGAATATGATCAGGCTGGGAGCAGTGACTCATACCTATAATCCTAGCACTCTGGGAGGCTGAGGGCAGATTGCCTGAGCTCACAAGTTCAAGACCAGCCTGAGCCAGAGCGAGACCTCAGTTTCTACTAAAAATAGAAAAACTAGCTGAGTGTAGCTTGGGAGGCGGAGGCAAGATGATTACTTGAGCCCAAAAGTTTAAGGTTGCTATGAGCTATGATGCCCCGGCACTCTACCCATAGTGACAGAGTGAGACTGTCTCAAAAAAAAAAAAAAAAAAAGGAATAAAATCCAGTTTCTTTGTGTCTGTTTCTATTTTCTTCCCATTTTCAGGAAAGAGTGTTACCTCAGATCGATCATGAAAGTTAAATGAATATAGGCCTCAATGAAGCTTAGAAAAAGAAGTAGCCTCAATAAAAATTAAAAGATGCATTAACCCATATAATACCGGACTCTTTTCACACTTAGAATCTTATTTGAAACTAAGGCTAGGCGCAGTGGCTTACATCTGTAATCCCAGCACTTGGGAAGCCAAGGCAGGTGGATTGCCTGAGCTCACAGCTTCGAGACCAGCTTGAGCCAGAGCAAGACCCCATCTCTAAATATAGCTAGGCATTGTGGCAGGTACCTATAGTCCCAGCTACTCCAGAGGCTAAGGCAAAAGAATAGCTTTGAGCCTAAGAGTTTGAGGTTGCTGTGAGCTGTGTGACACCACTCTACCCAGGACAATAAAGTAAGACTGTCTCAAAAAAAAAAAAAAAAATCTTATTTGAAAATAGAGCCCAAGGCCCTATTAATTTTGCTTCAAGGCGATAGTTGACCTGGCATTGGCTGATCAGACATACCGAGGGGAGTCACTTCTGCCGAGGGCTAACACTGAGGCGGCCTCTCCTCCCACAGAACAGCATGTCTAGCTCAGCGCCTTGCTTTCCTCTCATGTTCCCATAGTGGTGCAAATTGCCCTTCCCTCAGCATGTCTCACCGTGTCCCTGACATGCAGAAGAGGGAAGGCATGCAAAGCCAAGAGCCGCGCAGGAGAGCACATGTGTGGAGGCCCTGAGGCTGTTTGCATCGCCAGGGTCCATCACTCCATCTGGGAAGGAAAGACCAGATGAGCTACGGAGAAGGGCTTTATGTGTCAGAACATTTTGGGGACCCTACTGATCTTTTGATGAACTTGCTAAGCCAGGCGTGTGAATTTTGCCCTTTCACTTTTAGAAGTTGTTATCAATTTCAATAACACTATCAAAAATAAGAAAAGCATGGGTGTGCTTGATTATTCCCATTTCCAAAGGTTACCTTCACAGTTGACCCCATTAGGCAACATACCATTCCAGGTTCTACTGCAAATATAAAATTGAAAAAGCCTCGTCAAAGTCTTTAGAGTAAATAACTATAACACAAGGACTGTAAGGAAAAATGAACAGTGTCGTAAGCGAAGGAGAAACAAGAGCCAAGAAAGGGCTCAGCACCTGTAGCTTAGAGGCAAAGGTGTGGGCCACATATACTGGGGCTGACAGATTCCAATGCAACCCAAGCCTGCCAAACAACAATGACAACTGCAACCAAAAGAAATAATAATAATAATAGCCGGACGTTGTGGCAGGTGCCTGTAGCCCCAGCTACTTAAGCCCAAGAGTTTGAGTTTGCTGTGAGCTGTGATGCCACAGTACTCTACCTAGGGTGACAGCTTGAGACTCTGTCTCAAAAAAAAAGCCAAGAAAGGTGGGTGGTAAGGTGACAGTTTTGGGTGGTAAGGTGACAGTTTTGTGCCAGGGGGTTTATAGACACTATCTTGTGTAACTGTCCTCGTAACATTCTATGTCCCGTGCACTACAAATGAGACCTGAGGCTCAGGGGGTTTAAGTGACTTACATATGGTCGTACAGCAAGCTCTGGCACGTCAGCGTTTTGAAACTGGATCCCTCTGGCCCCAACACCTGTGCTCTTCCCTTTGCAGCTTTGCAGCCTCCTAAGACAGGACAGGATGATTCCAGCAGTGGCAAAATGCAAAGAGACGACATCAGAGCCGAGTGTATTTAGGAGTCATGTCAGGACAGGTGAACAACACATTAACAGTGATAGTGAGTCTCCCAGTGCATTTGCCATAAAATGTGAAGGGTTTTGAAGCCATTCTTGTCTTGGGATTGTACTCGGCAGTTGGGAGAGTTTGAAATCATTTAACTGAGGAGTGACATAATCTGAAATGAAAGGCTCAGGGAGTCTTCCCCTGAAGTGTTCACACCACACGTGGAAGGAGATTCCCTGCGCTTACCTATAGTGACTGCCTGGAAAAGCAGACATATCTTTGCCTCTACCCCACTACCATCATCACCACTGCGGTGAGAACGTCAGTCACACATTTGTCATATCAGAGGTCATCCAAAGTCATATTAGGAGCTTGCTTGGTGTCATTCTCTTCAGGCCTGCTCTTAATCATTTTCAAGACTAATTGTGTTTTCCGGTTATTTTCAAGACCAATCACATGGTAATTAAATAGTAACACAGTAATTACTAAACCAAATTATCCTCCCGTCTCATTCATACCATAGAGACGCCACATGGGTACCATTCTGACCTGAAAAAGCTAACAGCACTTTGAAAGGCATTTAACTATCTTAGCATTAAGTGAAAAATCTTTGGTGTATATTAACACATTTGTTTATCAGTACTGCTGCCAGAGGTGTGATCATTCTACCTGTGAGACTGAATCCAAAGCGCTCTCTTGCAAACTTTGTCTATGAGAAACAGCGCTATGATTTGACAGGAGAATACACATGAGCAGTAAATGGCCTGTCTTGTCTCTAGGCCACTTTGGAAAATTACAAAGAGGCAGAAGCAGCCTGCCTCGTGACCTCTTCATCTCCTGTGCTAAAGGTGCAAGCCTCACTTTAATAATGAGACAGATATACCCACAGTTCATAAATATTAAATACCTAGCATACTTTGGCTGCAAAGCTAAATAGATCTCGCTCTCAGACATGTTGATAAATGCCGCTTAACAACTCCTTAGCTGACTCGTTGGCACCTGAGGTGTAAAAGCATTTTTAGAGAGCTTATGGTTTAAAAGTATGGCTTCAAAAAGAGACAGCTGTAGGCATCTCCCAACCAAGGCAGCCTGTTGGGCGGCTCAATGGGAAGGACATGCTTTTCAAGTTCAGTTCACCCTTTTATCTCTTCTTAAATGAAAGAACTTTAGTATTTTAGAATGTTTCGATTTTGGTAGGCTGTCCCTGGTTCCTAAACACTGGCTTTTCATAAGCATTTAAAGTGGAAAGTCATCAATCTCATGGCACCTTAATAATTACACACATTTTTGAGGATATTTCTGTGGTTAGAATATGCATGATTCTGAAAGCTCTGACATCAAGAAAACGCAGTCTATTACTGTGCAAATTCAAACTACCTTTGAACTATTCGTGTAAAGATGATTTTAATTCCCCTCAATAGATACTACCTTGAACTCCAACCATAAGCAAGCTCTAACTGTGGGCCTGGGAGTGAGACACAGGGCCTGACTCCTTCTTATGCTTAAGAGTTCACAGCCTAGTGGGAAAGACAAATGTGCAAGCCGGAAGTCGCCAGCTTGCAGTCCACAGGCTGAAGTCATTCAAGGGATGTTTTTGATATCTTCAGTGTCTCGTAAAACATTGGAATTCATTGCCTTTAGTCAGAGAGTTCACCCTTCAGTGCAACTGATGCCTTTGACACAACCTGATACTACCTGTATTTATTTATTGTACCTGACTGTCCCCTAAAGGCATTTGAGTTTGGTACCATGAAATTGTAAACAAATAAATACTGTTTGCCTCTATTATCATGTCTAAGGTTTTAGGAGGTGGAGAGGAGAGAATGGCGAGTGAGTTCTTCACAGGCATGCCAAGCACATTTCAACAGAGGAGGTGATACATGCCAGAACCAGAAGGACCTTCCAGGCACAGGGAGTATCCTAGAGGCAGAAAGACCTGAAGTGGCAGGTCAGGTTTAGGACATTCAGGAGGAGGAGAAGGATGGGAAATACTTATCCTCCATCTACTGAAACACTTACTGTTGGCCATTAATAGACACTTTCATGTCAGTGTGTTCGTTATAAGCTCCTTTTTCAAATGGAGGAAACGGACTATTAGAGAAGACAAATAGCTTATCCAAGATTAATCAGTTAGTGAATGGGAGAGTCAGAATTCAAAGTTCTACCTGGCCTTGAACTTAGTTAGGCACTTTTACTATTAAACCTGATGGATGTATCAATGTATTGCAAATTTGTTTAGGACAGTTTTAAATAATTACCGTAAACATAGGTAACACCACTGGACATGGCGGTGTTATTCATGTCTACCCATTTATTCATGTCAGAATAGTTATTTTTCATGTCTCTATTTGGAGAAAATATACCTTCATTCAATGTAGCAAATGAAATAAAAATTATGTAAATAATCTTTTGGAGCTTAAAAGAAATTTAGGAAAGTTCTAGACCAAGTTCATGATTTTACAAGTGAGGAGATTCAGGCTATTAAAATATCTGCTTTTAAAGTCAAAGGACTATTTTAAAAATAAATTTTTAGTGCATTTTTCAACGTGTCTTATTCTTAATTGGCTTCAAAATATTTTAATTCTCCTTATTAATTCTATAGTTTTAAAAAATAATTTACAACAACCGTAATTTTTATCTTATACATTCTGTAAGTTTTAAATGTTTAAAAAATAACCTAGGGAAAGCTGAAAATTTCTTTTTAAAAGCACCTTATAAAAATCTAGCCATGAAACTGCCCTTTTTGCTTTAATATTTTATTGTGACCTATTGAACAATGAGATGAAAAATCTATAAAACTCATATCTCAATGACCTGAAGGATTAAAAGAAAAGGTAAAAACAAATGAAACAATAATGGTCATGTGATCTTTAATTGTATTTGGTGCTGAACAATCTGGGTTGAGGTTAGCTAATGCAAGTAAAGAAGAAAGTGCTAATTTAATTTTACTTTCAAGAATTTAGAAAATGAGAGAAGTTCCAGGATTGCATCTTTGTCTTAGCTTAGTTAGAATTATTACCTGATAATAATGGCATTGTGTCAAAAATTATTTTATTTCCTACTTTTTGTATTAAAAATATGTATCACATAAAAACAGAGGTGCATTTAAATATAAATGTTTATTGAAAAAAATAAGTCAGTGAATGGATAAAAGGATAAAAGATGAAGTTATGCCTGAATTGTTATTTTTCATGTCTAAGCCTCATTGAAAATTAGGTCCCTTCGAGCCATAGGAAGTTGCTATTAGCCTAGGAAGCAACTGAGTAGAGTACTTCCTTTAGATCCTCGCCAGGTAGTTGCCTCAGGAGCAATTTATCACTTTTCATTTGATCATTTGTGTATCCATTTATTCAACTTCATCTATTGAAACCCAGATCTGTGCATCATCTGATCACCTTAGAGAGGACCTCAGTGAACTCCCAGCTGGCCCACCTCATGCATCACAATGAAGCAGTAATCCTTTCTTCATCACAGGAGGCAGAGCAGTTTGGGCTTTTCTATAATGCATGTTATCAGGTAAACAGACCCAAAGTGAAAGTCTCCATGACATGAAAGATTAAAGATGCGTTCCTGCAATGCTGCACATGAAATGTCTCTTCATACTTTCACTGGCCTTCCTCACTGGTGATATAAACTTACGTGCCTTGAGTCCACGGCTTCATTCACCATCACATGTAACTAAGAAGCATTTGGTCAAATATAACAGGTTTATGGTTTTCTTCTCTCCTTCTCTTAGTAGAGGAGCAAATGTATAATCCTCTAAATGATTGCAACCAGAAAAAGCAGAAAAAGGCCTGTAGGAGAGGAAACAAGTTACACAAGGAGGAGAGGGAAACACAGTGTGATAAAGTAAGGACCAGTGAAATCAGATAGGAGATAAAAGGTACAGAGATATACAGAGAGGCAGAGAATCTTCGAAGCTTCCAAAGTGGGCCTTCCTCAGGGAAAGCAGCTCTTCCCGTGGTATTTGGCTTAACAGACCATGTTATCTTTGGAGTTACTGTTAGTATAGCACAGATGTGCCATCATCAATCCAAAACACTGTTGCAGAGTGGCTCCTACATGCCAGTTCCAAAAATCAATACTGGATACCCAAGTTGGAAGACAGACTCTCACCTCTGAATGCATACAGACTCTATGCTCAGCTCACCAAATTTTTAGTCATATCCCTATCAGTAAACATGATTGAGCCAAAATCTCCACTCTATGGATACATATTAATTTGTAAATCATATATGTGTACAATTTTATGGATTGTATTTTCATGCTTATAATAAGACACATAAAATATAAAAGAATGACTTAAAAACATTTTAAATAATAATCACTTAATAGGTCAATGGTACAGATCCCAACTCAGGGTGGGCAAGGGACTTGATGAAAAACTTCTCTGAAAAAGACAGGCACACGGCCTAGATATATGAAAAAATGCCCACCATCCTTAATCATCAGAGAAATGCAAATCAAAACTACTTTGAGATATCATCTAACACCAGTAAGATTAGCCCATATCACAAAATCCC
>CAUYQV010084400.1:0-27031 GCA_963574575.1 Galagoides demidoff
GGTGCAACCAAAAAATGACCGGGCATTGTGGCGGGCGCCTGTGGTCTCAGCTACTTGGGAGGCGGAGGCAGGAGACTCGCTTGAGCCCAGGAGTTGGAGGTTGCTATGAGCTGTGATGCCATGGCACTCTACCCAGGGGGATAGCTTGAGGCTCCAACTCAAAAAAAAAGAAAATTACCACAAACAGGTAGAGTTCAGTTCCTGTGGCTATGGGACTGATGTCCCCACTGGCCTGCTGCCCCCTGCCTGCTCAGGGGTCACTCTCAGCTCCCCAGCTCTGCCCACTGTCCCCTGCCCGTGGCCTTCTCTATAGCATGGCTTTTCCTCCTCAAAGCCAGGAAGGTCCTCATCCCTCTTTTCAGAGCTCAAGTGATCAGATCGGGCAAACCCAGGATAATCGCCCTTCTGATTAACTGAAAGTCAACTGTTTACTGAAGTGCTCCCCCTCACATTCACAGTCTGGCCATAACCCCAGGGAGGGGACCATGCAGGGGGGTGAGAACATGGAGGCCCATCTTAGAATTCTGACCCCTACAAATAATTAAAACCGTGGGATTTGATGAGATCGCCAAGTTGAATATAAAGATGAAAGTGAGTTCCTCCTGCCTAGGCTTCTAGAGCTGCCCAAATCCTTATCACTTACAGTATTCAGAGCAGCCAACAAACACCAATAGATTCATCTTTGGATAAATCTTATTCATACCAAAGTTTGAGACCTACTAGCTCAGACCAACAGAGTAAGATTGAGATGCAAATAATGCCAAGTCCTTTGCATTCAAAATTCAGAAATAAGACTTGTCTGCATTTCAGAGGAAATCCCACCAATGATGGCCTTGATATTTACTCCTCGGAAAGGGAGGAGCTTCTGAGTATGGAATCCGGAAACATGGCAGAACGACCCTCTCTAGTTTATTCTAGAACACTTATTTCCTCTAAATCAGCGACAACTCATCACTAGTCTCTTGTGACACACTTGGGTGTGGTAGGTAAGGAGGCTAGGAAGGGAATGCCAGAGAGAGAAAATGTGACAAATATGGACAGACTCATGTACCAAGCGGCCTCCCTCTCCTCCCTACCTTCTCAAACCTTTGCTAATAATTGGAAAAAAATAAAAGAATAAAGAGGAAATTAAAAGTCAGCAGAGTACAATAACAAAAGCACAGGCTGTAGCAAGAGACAAATCTGGGTTTAAGTTCTAATACTTCCATTCGCACGCCGTGCAGCTTTGAGCTCATAACCTAACTTTGCCTGCCTCTCTTTAATCTCATTGGTCAAATGCAATAATATTACCCTTGTCCCTGGGTTCTTGAAAGGATTAAAGGTGATAATGGATGTAGAGGCATTTATGTCGCGTGCTAAGTGGCAGTTTTGGTGACCATTGCTGTGTCTATTGGGCCTGTTATTCTCTTTGAAACAGTGCCTGGAAAGATGCCCGCCCTTTGTCTCTTAGCGTCGCCAAACACACAGACCAGAAACCTGTAAATAGCATGAGGCAGCAGCTGGGCTGCTTTGCCCTAATCACGACTTGCTATCATTATCTGGCCTTCATCTAAGCTTTACTTGGGGTTTTGCAGAATATTAACAAGTGGGGGGATGGAGCGGGAACGGCTCTGCCCAGTTGAGCTATTTGTAAATGCACTCCAAGGCGATGAGGTAGGCACCGTGAAAAATGAAAGGAAACTAGAGAACATTAAAAATCTTTTTTTAAGTGAATGCAAACTTTGAATGTTTGAACAATTTATGGCTCAGTTCCCGTCGCTAAGTTTCCCTGGATCGATATAGAGAAATATCGCTTAGGAACTACATGCCATGGTGTCTGTTCTCTTGAACATTTTTAACTACACACGTAACACGTTACTGAAGTTACGTGGTTAAACTTGGTAGATGTTATTCCACATTTATCGATGCTATAAATCTCCCGGTACATTTAAAACCCCTATACTACCTTTTGAATATTAACAATTAAGATTTATGCCAAATCCAACTACTAATTGTTCTCAGTAAATCTCACAGTTCTACTGGGGAAACTAATCGCGTGCACCCACCATTATATAATTTATTTTAACGTTCCTGATTTCAAGGATTTTCTTCATCCTAAAAGTGAAGATGAAGAGGAGTCCAATGTCCCCTCTCCGAGTTCTTCTTACTCATCAATGCTTAAAACAAATCGGCTGTCACCTGCTTATGAAAGACAAGGTCTAAGTATGTACGGAACTCACTTTATAATTTTTCTTGGGTATAGACACCTTCAGACTAGGACGTCTCCCATGCTAGGGGATTTGAGGACATCACAAGCAACAGAAAAGAGCCAAGGGTCTAGGGCAAATACCAGTGAAAGTTCACTTGGCCTACCAGTTGACATGTACTTATCCTCATCCAAGTTTTACCTCAGCTAATTTATAATCAGTATAAGTCAGAATATAGAAAAACTGTCTGCTTCATTAAATGGGGAGGGAGGAAGTTTGACAATCAAAAGTGCAAATGTACACAGGGGAAAAATGATTAAAACAATCCCTGCATCTGTCCTATAAGATGCCTGTGTTCTTCTCCTCCTTGTTTTAATTTGTAAGGGCACAGAGGATGAAGGGAAGGTAAACAACTCACAGGAAGGAGTCAAGACCATTTTGTAATGTGTCTGTTGTCCTTGAGTTAGATTCAACAGATAAACGTAATAGGTATTTGGGATGCAAATCAACTGGGTCATTCACTTTGTGGGCTGCTGACTCAATGAATGTTATTGTGTGACAATTCAGCACACACATTGCTAATTTAATGTATTCACTGGTGCTTAGGGGCCTCCATGCAACAGCTAATTGTGCTTAGTGTGCAATGCCTAAGTTTACTCAAACGTGGGAGCAAGTCTTTAGAGGGCAGAAAACTGGGGCACAGACAGCCTCTGACTCTCAGTGTTTGCACACGTATGTCATATCAATTCTCTCCCTCTCTTTCTCCCTCCTTTTCACCTTTTCATTTTCTCTTTTTTCTTTCTTCCATATTTATGCTGAAACATCAACAGTCTCGTAGGTGTTATTCAAAACCGAAGAGCTTATTTGCTCTTAGCTCATGCTATTTAGGATTACAGACACTCGTTCTACCGTTTCATCGCATTTCCTGGGAATTATTTAACATCCACTAAGTTCACCATTGTGTAGAATTTATTCAGTTGAGCTCCCTTTGAATCCAATGCCGGGATTGACTCCAGTTGTCGGCGAGGGTGTTCAAAACTCAAAACCAACAGGAAGCCCAGTGAGGTAATGAAGAGGAGGGGACGGGATTAGATACCAAGAAATAAAGCCCTTTTCATGGTGAGAGAAATCTAGCTACTGCAAACCGATAAGGCAGGCCTTGGAGCTGCCTTCCAAAGGCGTGAGAGGAAGCAGCGGCCTGCCGGGGAAGGTTGGGGACCAACTGGAATGGCAGAGAGGCAGCATGGGGCAGTGGAGGTGGCAAAGCCCCCCTGAGTCAGAAGGCCACGTGCAGACTGGGATTTGATACGTGTGACAAGCTGCGTGGCTCTATCCCATTCGTTTCTGCTTCCTGAACCTTAGCTACCTCCCCTGTACAATGCAGATCATCAAAACTCACCAGAGACTCGGGCGAAGCCCAAATGGAAGCAGGGATTGGGAGCCCCTCGTAAAGTGGACAGTGATTATAAATGTTGACGCTAGCCCTTATTATTATCTGCTGGATTGGGGCCAACCTTAGGATCTTTGCCTGGCAACACATGGCATCTCTATATCTGTGCAATACACATTGGAAAAAGAAAACTCCAAGAAAGGAGGCTTTATCCCTGAAAAATCAGAAAAGAAAAAAATTCCTATCTCCAGGGTACTTAAAGAGAGAGAGGGCTGGCTCTCACGCATGTTTCAAAGTATGGAAAGTCAATTTTCTGGTGTTCATTACTCTCTCTCTCTTATCCAATCTTCCCCTACCCGATCCCTCTCTAGGAAATACTTTTCATTTGCCTTCCTTCTTTGCTCTATTTATTCCTCTCCACTCCAACCCTGATGCCAGAAAAGAACACAAACTCACAAACTCATTGCATGGTTACGTTAGATGTTTAATCTACGTGTTTTAAGCAATGCAGGATGTATGAGTCAGGTATCTGGAAGTCTTGATAAGGGCCGAACGATCCAGAGATTGGACAATGTTACGAAACACTCAGATTCATTCTCTCTCTCCGCTCTGCTAAGCACAAAGTCAGCTTCATCCCAGGCATGTTTTCCATGTGGGGATAGGATGGTTGCCTACATCAAGTTAGGGTCCTAGGCTTCACGTCCAAGGAGTGGTCAGTGACAAGGAGAGGGGAGAGAGGGAGGAAGATGCTTCCCCAGCCATTGAATCAAATCCTTCTTGTCCATCTAATTGGAACAACACTGAGCCGTCAAACACGGAATGTGGAACTCTGAGTTCTTCAAACAGTTGCTAAAAAAGGGACGCTTACCATGAGACTAATCAGGGTCCCTTCCTCCCCAAAACTGGCTAAATCTTTCAACCCCCATTGCCGCTACACACAAAGGAGAGAGTGGAAGGATATTGTGGAGTCACGCACAATACTTGGTACACCCCAGAGAAAAATACTACCGGTGAGACTTTTTTTTTTCCAGTTTCTGGCCGGGGTTGGGTTTGAACCCGCCACTCTGGCATATAGGACCGGCGCCTACCCTTTTGAGCCACAGGTGCCGCCCTGGTGAGACTTCTTGTGTCACCTCTCCCAGAGATAGTTGCATTTTATCAAAAAAGGAAACAAGACAAGAAAATGAATCACTGACATTGGATATTTCAGAGACATGATGGGGAAAGGCTCCCTTGAACATGCTAATAACACTTCCTCGAGATGATGGAACAGACTTGGGAGGCAAGGACACTTCTCAAAGTCAGTGCAAGGGAAGGAAGAACGTCGAACTACAGGCCAGAAGTGCTGTTAGGTGTGCACAGCCCATAGGTGGAGGTGGGGTGAGGAGGACTCAGATGAAGGCTGAGGAGGGGCAAAATGAAGATCAGACAAAGGCTTTAATGATAATCAAGCATAGCGGTTGGGGAAAGCCAGTGAGATCAGAAAGTTTAGAAATTAAGTCAGAAAGAACTGAGCATTTCTTCTTTTGGAGAAAGCCCAATGTAGCGACCCATTCTTAGGGGAACCCCTGAGAAGACTGGTCAGTTAGGAAGGAAGGTGTTCTCTTGGGCCTTGATGACCGAGTGCCTTCTATTGCTTTCTATGGTAATTTTTAGGTAGGTTTGTCTTAACACCTGAATCATCTCTACCAAGAGGTTACCCCATATAAAGGCATAGTGTTTAAATGAAGCTGAAATCAGGTACAAATATAGTATAAAATTGTTCTTGGAGCTCTCTAATAGCATTGATCAATATATTTTGTTGAATTAGCAGGATTATCTTCCAAACTGTATCTGTCACCTTATTAGAACAGACCCCTGTTTAGGTGGGATTTGTAACTATTAATTATGTTTAATCTATCTAATCAAGATAAGTCTGCGTGGATCTTGCCTAAACAAATAGGTGGCTCTCTGCATTAAGCATGACTCATTGGGTTTCACCTGGTAAGAAATCAACTCAAACCACGGTCTCAGCTCTGCAAGCTGACCACCCAAGGGACTGCGACAGGCCACTCAGAATACAGAGGTGGCCGCCATAGGAAGCTAGGTGTACTGATGCATACATGTGGTGCCTGTCCGGCGTGCGAAAATTAGGTCAACGTAAGGAGCTGGTCAACGTGGGGAGGTGATCAACTGTGGAGATTCTACTGTAGTTTTTGCAAATAAGGCAATTGATTATTTCTAGAATTAATGCTAGACACAACTGGTGTGAGGATCAAAACAGTCTGGAGGACTCAATTTCTCCGTTCTTCATCTCTCTTGACCTAGTGTGGCTTCATTCTTCAAACTTGTCTCTCCAAGATGACCAGCAGTTGCCACGCATGGCCTTTCAGCATAGCAATTTCAGCAGAACAACAGTTAACTGCAAGCTAAAAATGATTTTTTGGTGAGGCGTTTTCAGACATTTATTAAAATTATAAATCAAAGCAAAGGTGCCATTAATAATATCATATGAATATTTGCCAATTTAATATGCAATTTTAAAAGATGCCATGGCATACCAATTCTTTTTTTTTTTTTTTTTTTGAGACAATCTCAAGCTGTCACCCTGGATAGAATGCCGCAGTGTCACAGCTCACAGCAACCTCAAACTCTTGGGCTTAAGTGATTCTCTTGCCTCAGCCTTCCAAGAAGCTGGGACTATAGGCGCCTGTCACAACTCCTGGCTATTTTTTGTTGTTGTAGTTGTCATTATTGTTTAACTGGCCCAGGCCAGGTTTGAACCCACCGATTTCAGTATATGTGGCTGGCGCTGTATATAACCACTACGCTACGGAAGCCGAGCTGGTATAGCAATTCTAAATGGATAACGGATCTACTTAGAATAATTATAAAATAAACTTTAACAGAAGCAAAGAGGAGAACATCGTCATGACTTTAAGTAAATGTATTCATCAGGGTTCTGCAGAGAAATAGAACCAACAGAAGACCAGATATTAGTGTGTGAATATTATAATAGATAGATATTAGTGTGTGCATATTATCAGTATATGCACATATATACACACACTAATTGTAAGTCAATTTCTTAAAATAAACCTAAAATATAGTATAATATATACAATGGTATAGTATTTCTTCATTTAGTTATTTTAAGGAATTGAGTAAGCTGAGAAGTCCCAAGATCTGGAATCAACATGACAGAGACCCAGGAGAGCTCTTTTTCAAGTCCAAAGTCCTAAACACCAGGAAAGCCAATGGTGTAATTTCTGTCCAAGGGCAAGAGAAGACCAGTGTCGTGGATTTAGAGTCAGGTCACAGTTTAAAACTTTTAGGGGCTGCAGCAAAGGACTTAGATTCGCTTTATCTCCATGATAAGCCAGTGACCACAGCTGTACACAAACAGTACCTGAGCCTCCTGTGGCCAGGGCAAGGCAGGGCCTCTGTGACCTCTGCCCCACCAAGTTCATGGGGAACGGACAAGGTTAGCCCCTAAAGGAGAACAAAAGGCAGTTCTCAGAGGGACCCAGAAAAATCACGGAGGACAGGGAGAGGCCACAGTTTACCACAGTCCTAACTACTCTCTGGGTCTTAATTTTTCTCCATAACTTCCTGAAAGGTAATCTAAATAGGTTCATTGCCCCACCTTGCATATAAAACCACGGTAATTCCCATCCACCCACGTCAGAGTGATCTTTAAAAATCACATAATAGATTAAGAGTTCAGCCAATTTAACGTAATGAAATGTTTAATAATAAACATGACAGAGGAGAGGAAGAGTACCGCTGTGATGAAAGTGTTTACTAACCTCCAGTGGAGTTTGGCCTAATTAGATGGTAATCACATCGAGCGAGGACACCGTGTTCATACATAAGAAACAGGCACAATGAATGTTTGATCTGAGGACCGATAATCCTGGCCAGCTTCTGCTTTTAGAACCTAAGTCTTCAAAGGAGGAAACTTTTACCTAAATATTTTCATGTGTGCTGTGCTCCTTTATGATCGCCTTTGAAGGATTAAAAATAAAAATTCCAGCAAATCATCTGAGCAGAGACGTGTTCCAGCATGCCTATGTGTCTTTCAAATATTTCTCCATTAAAATTCTGCTTTCAGCCCTTCAACAAGTGAGCTGAGCTGGGGAGGCCCAAGGTTATTTGTTTCATTGACAGAGTCTACTGCTGTCTGTTACCCGGCTGTGGGTTTTGTTTGTAGTTTATAACAGGGCAACTAAAGACACTGCTCCTTAGATACATAGCAAGATTGTTTATGTGAAAGTGATTTTGCTAATTAGAAACTACTATGTTAATATGTATCACTCTCGATAACTGTTCTACCCATCCAAACACTAACTTCCCCCAAGCCTTTCTGAGAAACTTCCACCATCAAAACTATCTGAATGTGAAAGTCTATCAGAACACTTCATATACAATGTATTCACCTAGAAATAAAGAGCAGTTACATTCCCCTCACTACAAAAAAAACTGCCTCCTTCAGGCAACAGCGGGGAGCACAGACACAAATCTACTTCGGAAAACGGGCGCCAAAATCAGCAAAAACAACAAAAACTCAGCTTAAAGAGCTGTAAAAGTCAAATGGTTGACAGTAATACAATTTTATTTGTTAAAACTACAAAAAAAAAAAAACACACACACACAAGACTTTTGGGGATTTGTTTGTTTGTTTTGGCCAACGAATACCACAATATAATCCCTTCTGCATAACACTGGCTCCATGCCCCCCAACAAGCGAAATGGGAACTGCTATCTATTTGATGAGAGCTGCCTTTTCTGTAATTGTCTGAGCCCTCGGGATGCCTGGCCTTGCTTATCTGAGCACGTGCTCGCTGCTGTGTTCAGTCTGGGCCTCTCCATATCTGCACACACTGGCTGCTACACTAAGCAGGCCTCTCCATGCAGGTGGCCTGGCTTGCTTTGTGGCCCAGTGACAAACACTTGGTGTTATCATGGGTGGGACACACCAAAGTTCACAGAGACGTGGGAGAAGTCTATGTTTTCAGCGGTGTTTTCAACATTTTTATCTCATAGCAAACTGGAATGTCTAGTTAAAATTCTGCGGCACGCCTGAATTACATTGATCAAAACAAAGAGTACACTTACCGTGCTTTGAACGTCTTTCAAAAATAATTTAATTAACGATCTTTAAAAATTGTCATAGCACACCAGTTGAAAATCACTGGTCTAAAGTAACAAGGGAAAAAATAGGCAGTCTCCGGGGCCCTTTTCTTTCTGTGTATCTGTGAGCCTGGCCTTCTCTTTTATTTTAAGGCATCTCAGGGTAAGGGTGAAAGACTAAGGATCACAATTCTTTATTTGGAGCAGAGAATTTTATAGTGAAACAAACATATCCAGGTCTCATTCCTTACATATTTACGTGCATGATCTTACAGGAGAATAAAAACCCTAGCAAACAACCTTACTGAAAAGTCACGCTTCTTAAAGGGAAATGTCTAGATTCAAGAGTAGCTTCTTAGGAACAGAGTCCCTGTGAAGGCCGAGACTATGTCCTGCTTACTGTTCTGTCTTTACTGCCTAGGACATGCCTGGTACATAAATATTTGCCCTACCAATGATTAGATGCTAGTTCTCAGAAGTAGCGCTCAATTCATGTTTATTATCTCCATGAAAGCTCTTCCTCCTACTATTCTAGTCTTTTGAAGAAGGAAGTTCTAATCTGTGTGTCCTGCAATAAAAGAAGCCTGTGTGACCAGCCACCATCGGGCTGCAGACTGTCTTGTGAGGCTTTAAGAAGGATGTGGCGTTTGGGCTGAATGATACATTTCCCCAGTGACTGGAGGAGGGGGGAAAGCACTTAATAGGCAGAGGCAGAAAACTGCATGGGATGACCTGCTGGTGGAGAGACCCGGAGTCAGAGCCAAATCCTAGAGCTTCCTAAACGCCAAAATAATTCTTTCCTGTTCTACTCTCCTGAGTTAGCTCAGCTGTCAGATGGGTTGTGTTCATGAGATGACCCACCACAGTGCCAGGAAGTAACATGATAACATGATCCCCTCCCTGTTCAGCCTGTTTCCCCTGCCGGGTACAGGGACTTCGCAGTCCTTCTGGGCTGTCCTCAGCTGATGGGCATTTGGACCTGCACGCCTGCTGGTAATCCTTTTAGAGTCTCTGCTAAATCAGTCCTCACTTTATGCTTCTCCTAAGAGAAGCAGACACTAAGTCTTACACATTTGAGAGCTGAGGTAATTAGACTTACAGGCACACTGTACAGAGGTTCAAGAAATGCTGTGAACGCCTTGATGTTTCAAAATAGGCCTTGACTTCTCCTTTCTTCAAAGTGATTGCTTAGGAACATTGAAGTTCAAACCATAAGTTGAGAGCTTTATCCACTCTTAACATCTAGCTGAAGTCATCACGTATTCAGTAAATAATAGACTCTTGGAAACCCTTCCCTTATTAACAAAGGGCACCAGATGGCCTCAGCACTGCGGTAAGATAACAGGTGATCCTTTAGGTTGAAATGTTCAGAAAATCTCAGAGGAGTTCCTTGGGGACTAACAGGTAAGAGCTATCCAACAATTAGCATGGGGGTACTAGGATAAGTCACGTGAAATCACAGATGTTTAACAATTTTTGGTCTACAAAACTGTCAGTTTTATAGGGTTCTGCCTAATGCTTCACTATTTTAATAACCAGCCCAGCCGTATCAGCACATACACCCCAAAGAGGAAACAGGGATTCTTTATGCCTGCGTAAAACTAGGGAAAGTTTGACCCCTTCGTTGTATTTACCCAACACAAGTAGATATCATCTTCCAGGTATCTAGTTCACATCATCCGCGGAGGAAAGCAGCTATTAAATCACAAGAAGTTGGTGGAAGCTTGATCAGTGGCTTTTCCCCAACCCCATTCAGAATTACACAGTTAAATGAGCATGCCTCAGGGTCCCAATATTGTTCTAAGACCCTTTACATGAGTTAACTCACTAAATTCTTACATAAACCTACAGGATGGGTACTACCATCACCTCCATTTTATCAATGAAGAAACGCAGACAGAGAAAGCAATACTTTTCCACAGTCCCATGGGAGTGCAGAAGGGGCCAGCTTTGCACCACACTGTCTGTCTCCAAAGTCTACACCCTTGTATGAGTTAGGATTCTGTAGAGAAAGGAAACCAATGGGATATATGTTGATATATAGAAAAGCAATATGATAGGTGAGCTCACATGATTATGTTGGCAGAGAAGTCCTCCAACCTGCTTTCTGTATGGTGGAGGCCCAGGAAAACCAGTGGTGTGGTCTAGTTCTCTTCCAAGTTTGAAATCCCAAGAACCAGGACAGCTGATGTTCATTCTGATGTTCAAGGGCAAGAGAAGATAGATCCCAAGAAACTTCCCCACAGACACTCCTAGAAGTAATGTTTTGCTAGCAATCCGGGCATCCTGTAGCCCAGTAAAGATAACACATAAAATTGATTATCATAGTATTTTAGCACTCTAGAGCTGCCTGGGGATCCAATCAGGAGGCCAGCAGAGGCAGATGGTGGCAGACCTGTGGACATCACAATGGCAGCTTTCTTACCAATGTAAGCTGGACTAGAAAACATGCCTTAGGACCACCACACATGGCACTGGCACATTTGACAACTGCAGGTCTCCCTTACAAAAGATGCTGCCATGGCAGGACAGAGAGCAGATGGGGTCTATATAGTGCAGATGGGCTTGAGTGGAAAGCAGAACCTGCAGGAGCCTGCGCTGACTGAATTCCCTTCCCCACAGTCGCAGTCAGATACTGTGCAAAGACACAGCACGGGAGGGCCAGGGGTTCTTAACTAGAGGCCCCCCGGAGAAGTCAAGGAGTCTATATAATCAGAAAGGGAAAAATTGCTTCTTTAGCAATACCACCCTCTACCTGACCACTGAAATTCAGCATTTCCTTCAGTTAGGAAAGGAAGCCACACGTACATGAGCCGGGCCAGAGACTCTCCACAACAGATTCTTCAGACATTTTCATACCACGGGAAAACCCTGGACGGATCTGGAATCTCACATGTGTGCACCACAACTTAAAATCCTAAAGCTCAGACCTACTGCTGGATTTTGTTATTTAGTCCATTAAGAAATATATGTATATTACTATCTCACAAATACCGATTTTTTTTAAGTATTTTAATAATGACATAATTGTTCTTCTCTATAATGCCATGTATTGTCTTATAAACATTTAAAAACATTATTCCAAGAAGGGGTCCACAGGCTTCACCAGACTTTCTAAGGTATGAGAACCTCTGCTATAGTGGAAGTCCTTCCACCCACGAACACGAGGCAAAAGAAACACAGTCTTCCTCCCCGCTCTCCTGCCCTGCAAGATGTTTCTTTCACACTAGATCACCGGGTTCCTCCAGCTTTCATGTCCCCTTCCTCTGCTTCCTGAATGTGCTCACATCTCTCCATCAGAGTCCTCAAAGAACAGGGCTCAGCAAGGAAAGCCCCGAGGCTGGACAAGCAGGTTGGAGATTTTTTTTTTTCCTATCGTTTCTTCCTTTAATCGCAAGTTGTTTAAACTGGGCAAAAGTATTCAATGTGTATTTTTGTTTTTGTTTGATGTACTCATGCCCTGTCCTGTTCCAAAATTATTCTTAGGGATGATTAAAATGATTCCACTTAGGATCATCCCATTGCAACATTCCTGATTCTAGTGATTGATGACGCTTCCGCTTACAGCTGCTGGAGCCTCAAGCGTCCTGCTGGGATTTCCATTCGAGCTCAGCTTTCAGCCCAGGCACAAGTGCGAGGCAGGGTCCCCCCCAGAGAAACAGCTGAGAAACTCCTGCCACCAACAATGAGGGGTGCCTCCCCTTTAGCTGACAAAAAATAGATTTGAAATTCTTGCTGCAGATCCACTTTTCTATTTGAACTGAGCATTTACAAAAGGAAAATTCTCTCCCACCAAGCTGAGTTTGAGAATCTCCCTGAGGCTGCCTACCTCCTTCTAGAAGTCTTGGTGGGGACCAGACTCGACTTTGCCCTGAAGATAAAGGACCCAGAGGAGCTCAGGCTTCCTTCCTGTCCACATAACTTCTCCTTGTCCAACCAGGCAATTGAAATTAGGAAAGAAAGAGAGAAGGAAAGAAAAAAACCTGATGATTTAATGCTGGCCTCGGCTTAAATCTTCGGTTAGATTTTATTGGCCTTCTACTATCTTATTATTTTGAATTCCTTTTTCCTTTTTTTTCAGTTGAAGTAATAGCCCAGATATTTGCACCAAAGATCCAAGTATTTGTCTGTCTTTCAATCATGTCAGGGCATCCAATTCACTTTGTTCATTCTGTAGCTATTTTGAAAGCCTTTAGAAATCTGATGAACTCTTTCCTGAAACTCTGTTTTGAGGAAAAAAAAATATATATGTAAACAGTGTCCCTCTCTCTGCCAAATATAAACAGTTAGTACATGACCACTAGCAAGAGTGCTATTCCGCTAGTGTTACGTGGATCATCCCAGGCTGGACCAGGCCTTCCTCAGACACACTCCGGGAGGAGAGCTAGTTACCTGGTCAGCCTCCTTGGAAGATCTGAACCTCACATGAGTTGTCAGTGAGTTCCGTTGGGTACAGGTATGTGTATAAAATACACAAACAGGTTCTTTAATTCAATTTTAAAGAATTCATTGTAAGTGGTGAAACAAAAAACTAAAAAGAGATATTACCATATTTCCCCGAAAAGAAAACCTACCCCCAAAATAAGCCCTAGCAGGATTTCTATGCATTTGTTATATATAAGCCCTACCCTGATAATAAGACCTAGTGATGGGCATAGATACACTGCATAGCCACACCATGCATTTCAGCACAAAGAGGAAGACATCCCCTGAAAATAAGCCCTAGTGTGTCTTCTTGAGAAAAAATAAATATAAGACAGTGTCTTATTTTCAGGGAAACATGGTACTAACTAATGAATATAAACCCCACATACACACACTCCCCAGCAGGACACAGACACCACCAACGTGCCCACAAAACAAATGACAAATACGCTACTATAAAATCCTGGTTATTTCTCAGCCCTTCTTACTGAAAAGGAGGGCTAAAAGAAAGTATAAAAGAACAGAAAAATGTCCTTAGCCAGGGGAGGCTAAGGGCATCACAAGTGCCCTGGCCTGTCTCCATCCTCCTTTGCTACATTGCCTCAGTTCTGCTGCATGAAAACCCATTGCCAGGGGCTCTAACTCTATTTTCCCTTTTTATTGGCTGCTTCTTTCTGGCATATTAGCTGCAAATGATTCTGAGTCTGCTCTTGCTTTTAGTGGCAGTTTTAAGTACACAGTCTTTATCAGCCGCATTCCTACTGGGACTGCTGTTGTCCAATGCTTCTGACCGCTGGCCACCTGCAGACATGGCGTGGTGATTGTGCTCCCAGGCAGTGTTCTGCCCTCAGTCCACACCTTGAGTCACCCCACCATGGAAGCCCTGCCCAGCCTTCTCCAGGGCTGCAGTGTTTTGGAGAGTTGTTAAAGCAACTGACTCTAATTTCCAGACTGTATCCAAACGGAGAGAGATCTCTCATGCATGTGGAATTCATGGATCTCTCGATAGACCCTGGGCAGCCCCTTCTCACACTCCCTGAGACTGACCACAGTGCTCGGGAGACAGGGGCTCTACCCTCAGGTGTCAGCTGAAACAAATAGTGCATTCCTTAGGCAGCCTTCCGTTTTCTCAGAAGGACATTTTAGGGTGTGATAGGGTCATCCTAGAGAGGGGCCTTGCTCTGTGGAACAATGGTGTCAGCGCTTGTTCAAGTGCTCAAGGACCAAGGTTGAGATCTGCTTGAGAACCGAGCTCTGAGGAGCCTGGAGCCAGGAGTTTGGTCAAGGAGGAATCTTTGGTTCAAGTGCTCAAGGACCAACGTTGAGATCTGCTTGAGAACCGAGCTCTGAGGAGCCAGGAGCCAGGAGTTTGGTCAAGGAGGAATCTTTGTCAGTACCACTTGTAAATGTCAGTAATTGTAGCAGGAGGTGTGTGTCGGCGGAGGGAGGGACATGGGCATTTGTGGAGAAAGTTTAAAATGTCTGAGCCACTATTTGCCAATTTTGCAATCACCCTGGGCATTACCAACTTAGAAATATCCATTCTAAGTATGACTATCAGAAAATGCCAGTATATGACAGTTTGTAACCCACAAAAGCAACAGTTTCATATGGTTCAATTGAATATAGTTCACACCGCATTATGCAAGGGATGGGGAGACAAACGGACAGAAATCCTGAAACGCTGCTCAGTGGGCCTGAGGCAGGGGAAGGAGGCGGCCCACAAAGGTTTGACTTTGTTCTTTTCTGTTTTATTTCCTTTTTAACCAAAGGGCTTGCAACAAAATAAGTACAATGTTGCTACATAAGCATGCCCTTGTTTTCATTCTTGTTTGAACAGGTATGTCTGAGAACGGCAATGGAATCTTTCTCATCTCTGGACCCTTCATCACTACAAAAAAGTTTATCAGTAGAATTTAAGAATACTTGGTCTGGATCAGTGGTCTCCAACCTTTTTTGTGCCAGAGATCAGTTTCTTGGATGGAAGATCATTTTGCACAGATCAGGATGGGGGCGAGGTAAGGTGAGAATGGTTTCAGGATGATTCAAGCATATTACATCTCCACCTCAGATCAGCAGACATGTAGATTCTCAGAAGGTGTGTAAACCCAGATCCTTCAAATGTGCAGTTCACAGCAGGATTCACGCTCCTGTGAGAATCTAATGCCACCACTTATCTGAGAGGAGGCGAGCTCAGCAGTGGTGGAAATGGTGGGGAGCGGCTGTAAATACAGACGAAGCTTTCCTCACGGGCCTGCTCCCCACCTCCCGCTGTCAACACAGTCCACAGACAGGTAATGGTCCATGGCCTAGCCGTTGGGGACCTAGGTCTAAATCCTGTAGAAACAGAAAGCTGTTGTTTTAAAACCTCTGAAGAAAGATTCCTAACCTAAAGGAATAAATTACCCTTTTACTTGAACTTCTCAAGTTTCTCCATCAGTAACAGGGTACTTTTATACCTAACACTATACTTTGACCCCAAAATATAAATGAAAATGAGAAAACGTGTGAGGTATTTAAAGGAATGATTCTATTCTTTTTTTTCAGTTTTGGTCAGGACCGGGCTTGAACCCACCACCCCAGTATATGGGGCTGGTACCCTGCTCCTTGAGCCATGGGCATCACCCACGATTCTATTCTTTTTTAAAACTTTTCGTTCTATTTTAAGTTTTCAAGCTAATCTGATTATTGTTGCAAGGAGGGCACTCATCAAATAAATTATAAACAAGTTTTACTATACTGGAAATTCTCTGATGAGGATGATAAAAGGGTGTGGGGAGAAAGAAACACACTTAATTGGCTATTGCTTGATTACTGAGCCATCACCATGCAATGTTTTTAACACAGCTGGGCAATGTGGTTGCCTCAGTCTGTTCACACCATGTAGCTCAAACAACAGATCCATATTTCACACCACTCTGGAGGCTGGAAGTCCAAGATCAAGGTGCTGGTGGTTTTGCTTCTTGGTGAGGTCCATTTTCTGGATTGCCGACAGCAGCCTTTCTCTGAGTCCTACATGGGGGTGAGAGAGAGAGAGAAAGAGGGGGAGATAGCCTGGTGTCTCTTTGTCTTCATAGGAGAGCACTGATGCCATCCTGAGAACCCAAATTTCATGACCTCGTGAAACCTAATAATTGTCACCTAAAGGCCACTTCTCTGGGGGTCAGGGCTTCCACGTAGGTCCGTGGAGTGTGGACACAATTCAGTCCATGGCACAGAGCAACAACAAAGTCCAGAAAGTTCTCATTCATCTTAGAGAGTTTTCTAGGTATCTTAATCTAACACGTATTAACAAAATACAGAGACAGCCACTAAAGTGAGATGGGACTGACGGAGGGCAGTTGGCTGGTTTTGGACACGAAGGTCCTCAGTGTTCTGAACATAATCTTGCGTCTTTTGTAGACCACGCTCCAAAATGCTCACATGGTCTTTTTCCTTGAGTGTGTATATTTCCTTTCTTTTGAATTACTCTCCCCAGCCAATTTTAACAAACCATTTGGCTTAGTGCACTAAAAATAGCCTACATGCGCTGTTTTTCCTTTTAGCTTTATTGTTGCACACTGGTTTGTAATTGTCTTTGAGACTAGGAAAATCTCCTACAAACGCAACAAGCTCGTGTGATGGAAGCTCGTGAGCGGATTAATGCAACCCTAGACGTGGAGCCACGGTTCTTTCCGATCGCTTCGGCACCGCCACTCCTAATCGTGTACCCTTGTGGAATTTATTTCTGCCCATGAAGAATCCGGGTATTAAATGCTCCCAGTTGCTATAGTTAGACCGACTATTTTTAGTAACAAACTGTTTCCCTGCGATGCGTACAGCTGCTCATTAACACTGGAAGCCTTTTCCACAAAGCTGGTATTCTCCTTCTTCCTTTTGAATGCCCAATAGGCTTATGAGGGGAAGTACAAACACAGGTTATATTTAGTTTTCTATTCACCCATGCCAAGCCCTAAATCTAGAGGAAGTTATAAATACGCTACAAGGAAAATGTTTCCTTTTAAGTAGCGTGTTAATACCAAGCAGTGTTGTGGTATAAAGGGTAGTGAGGAGCCCAGACTATGATAAGAGGTTAACTAAATTAAAATGTAACTTTTTGAAGACATTTGCCAATAAGTAGAGCTGGTGTGCCCAGGGTGTGGTATTGAAGACAGCCCAGTACATGGCAAATGCTCATTAAATCTTTGTGGAATGTGGAAGGGTTAATCATTTGCAGCAGGTACCCAGCAAAGACCGAGTGTTTGTTATGTACATTTTGTGTCATGTACTTTTTGTGATCAGAGAGAACTCCCACGGAAGCAAGTTGCCTGAAAAGGTGAGCATTGCAGAACCATACAGGCTCCACACCTTCCCCGCAGTGGGTCCAGCAGGCAGTGTTTGCAAGTGTCTCCACTGGCTCGTCGGTAAGGAGCTCACCAGGCAACAAGAGGCGTTCCCTGCACTTGGAACTCCCAGCTTGTTAAAACCAGCCAGTTGCCCCCATGGGTCCCATCTCACTCCTCCTCCACCTCAGAGTGATCTTCTACGCCCTCCCGGGGGCCTGCTGACAAGCGCCAGGAATCTGCCCACCACACCTCTTCACTCTCTCTTCTCATTCTTCTCGGAAGCCTTCTACACACCACTGACCACCACCTTTCCACTGCTCACCATGCTCAGGGCAGCACAAGGTCTATTCCAACAAAAGGGTCAGGGACTTGGGCGGTCAGCAGGTTCGCATTTAATCCTGCCCCATCTACTTGCACCTAGAGGGGGAGAGAGTACACCTTGCACGAATTGTTTAATCTTTCAACTTTGGTTTCTCCATCTGAAGGGTAGAAGGAAAAGACCTAAAAGATTCATGAGAATTCCAAGAAATAATTCTAAATAATCTTGTCCAGTGCCTGGCAGAGGGTGGGAAAGCTCTACTTGTGGGACGATCATTATTGTTCACTAGTCCGTGAGTTTCCCCTCCCGCGACCGTCCTCGCCTGACTCCTTCCCTGTTGCTCTTTCAGCTTCTGTCCACCGTACACCTGTCTCTCTCTGTCTCTCTCAGTTTTTCTTGCTCTTCTTTCCTGTGTTCCACTCACAAATCAAAACAAGCCTCTTAGTGATCTAAGAACAGCATTACGAATATACTCATGCACAAGAAAGGGGGATTCAGCAACTTGGGGATGGAATATTTGGAGTGAAATATGGGGCTAGGGTAAATAAATGGACATATCCTTAAAACGAAACACAGAAATATTCAAAATATTCAGAATGACTCCAGAAATGTCCCTCCATTCTTAAGTTTAATCTGCTTTTCCTTGGGCAGTCAACACCTAGAACAAAACAAAAAACTAATTCTCATTCCATTTTTATACCTCGTTTTATATTTTTGGAACATAGTATTATGCTCTTAATTGCTGCATTCTGATGTGGGTTTCCATTAACTAGCATTCCACAGAGGCACTTTCTAATATTTGTATTGCAGATATATCATACTTCAGTCCCCTGATGAGCCAAATAGCCTACTAGGGGTTAGCCTTGGACATGAGCAAATTGTGAACGTGTTTCCATAGATAGCACGCTCCATACTGCAAGTTAGTGACTTATAGTCACACGCAGAATGACTTGGTCCCTGCCTTGCTAAGCATGTTCTCACACTCAGCACGTCTTCCTCTGTCTGCCCTCCTCCCCAAAGATATGGCTTGGAAAGAAGGTGCACAGCTCTCCAACACTGCTGAAAGGACAGGAGCCCAGTGTCCAAAACTGACCAACAGCAGGAAAGCGGTGTACTTGCTGGGACATACCACTTCTCACCGCAGCAACATTTGGCCAAGAAATAATTATCAGTCCTTCTCCAGGATAACTTTGGTTTTCTTCTTTTCTTTGTTTTGTTAAATGAAGGCCTTAACATATTGCGGGAACATATCTTACTTCATGATCAGCATCACAGCTCCATGAGAAAAGTAAATGGAAACTCCCAGACTTTGAAAACATACCCTGGACACCGTCTCCTCAATTTTAAATTGTGTTTACATCCCTACTGCCATACCTCTAGAACTGTGCCGTCCAATGCAGAATCCACCAAGCATGTGTGGCTACTTCAAATGAATGAAAAATAAGTGAAACCAAACATCCCGGTCCTCAGTTTCAGTGGCCACATCGCAGTAGCTTCTAGCTACCACCCTGGACAGTGTCGATGTGGGACACAGCCTGCATTGTAGAAAGTTTCAGTGAACAATGCCACGGTGGAATATGCATTGGTCGTGGTAGAGCAAAGCTGCAGGTCTACGTGTACTCAGGTGATGTTCTTTGGGAGGGAACCTTCACTGTTCTGGACCAGTATTCAATAGACTCCTTTATTTCACACATGACTCATTTGAAGGTTACAAAGTATAGCACGAGAGAGCCATCTCTCCCCGTGCTCATACGTAACACCTACACACTCACGTGAGAGGGAAAACTCAGTGAAACTCGAGTCAGGGGGTGGGGAGAAGGGCGAATGCCCACCCAACGGGTCCCTTGTGTAGTTACATTACATTCTTTCCAGGGGAAGGACATACCTACAACTTGGATTTTAACCCTATAGAAGCAAACTATGTCTGAAATTTAAAAAATAAATACATTTTTAAAAAGCCATTTCTCTGCTCTTCTGACGTGGTAGCTTGTTGCTTCAGAAAGATGTAAAGTCGCAGATTCAGACTTCTCTTTCAGCAGGCCACGAGCAGCCAGGGAGTCAACCTTTGTTCTAACCTACTTTGTTAGCCAGCAAATTGGGTGGGGATGACAATCTACTTATCATGTTCTCCCTAAAAGAAACAGGGATTGTGAGGATATGGCCAAGGTCATAACAGATTCCTGGGAATAAAGACTTCCCTAGCTTCCTGTATGGCATTTATGACACGTATAAAGATGACTTTCAACATTTTCAAAAACTTCCGCGCGTGGACCACCTGCTCAGGAACCGAAGTCAGATCACAGAGCTGGTTCCTCGGAAGACGGGGCTGGTCTGCTGCGGTCGTACCCAGCGGAAGCATAGGAAACATTCTTCTGACCTACTTCTCTTTTTTTATTTGGACACTGATTTCCACCTTCTAAGAAGTATCTATTAAATTTGGCATCCCAGTAAGTATTTTTATTAAATATGGGTTGAGCTGCCTTTCACTTAATTCCGCCATGAGCTTATTAAATTAAATAAAAATTGTTAAGAAGATCAAAGTTCCTTCTTTTAATTCCTTCAGATCCTTCGGGGAAACCACTGTTTATCTCTGTGAAGTTCAAGTCTGCATAACCACCAGTCAGCCAAACCTGACCTCCGACCACCTGATTGCACAGAGGCCGTGTCCTCCCCCTCTCTCCTTCCTTTTCTCATTCCCTGCCCAGACTGGAGTTCGGAAGTTGCTGAATGAATTCACAAGTGCTGCCATTTGCACTTTCTCACACTGTTTAAAGGCAGAAGTATCAGATTTCACAGGGCTGTGAAGAAGTTGGCAACCACTTCAAAGCAATTTTGAACTATCTATTACTTTATTAAGCAAGGGCAATCAGGATCTACAGAGAGCCAGCTAGTTCACGGGTCCTATTCTTCCTGCATTTCATGCAAATTCCACAGTCCCTGTTTTTCTGCTTAAACACTGGTTAGCACATCACCTTTAAAATTATAGATCTCACAGCAATACCAATTAAAGAACTAAAACCACAGAGCTGAGTGACTTACACAGCCCTGAGAGGTGCGGAGGGACATAGGTCCGGGGCAGACTAATTCATCTCTTGGCATTCTGCCTGTGGCCCCGTCTCCTCTGCTACCCTTCCTCTTCATGTCTGCCTTGTAGGTCTTTGTCTAGGTCCTGTGAGACTCCATAGCCCATTTCAAATGCTGAGTCCCCACAGTGACTCAGAAGATATTTATCTCAGTGTTTCCAACTAGTCCCGTCCTCACTAGCCCAAGTAGAGATGGTGCAAGCACAAATGTTCTGTACTATATTCCAGGAACGTGCAATCTGGTCTCTGAGAGAGGGCTAGCACCCAAGAAGCAACTAGGACAAGTGCCAGATTAATTGTGAGTTTGGCAAAATAAAGCAGCCTCCCCAGCCCCTTTTCTAGTTCAATACTGGTGAATCCTGGGACACTACAATTGGAGGACCGTATTACACCCCGCAGGCTGCAAATCTGCAGATGTTAAGAGCCGAGGTGACAATTGAACTGCCATTCCTGAAACTTGACCTTGTCGCTTTTAACAAGGCTGGTTCTTACCAAGTGATCCCCTGCACTTAGAATCTATTTGTCAGCAGCTAGTGAAACTCTACCCTGGTTGATATCTACACTTACCTCTCTCCCCTCTCTGGCAGTCCACACTGGGTTAGATACGTGCCCTGAATGACTTTCAAAGTCATAGTAACCTACTCCACCTTTTAAATGCTACCTGTTGGCATTTGGTCCTGTCAGAATCTTCAAGTTCTTATATAAAGGAAATAAATTCCATGCATGTCAAATGTTAAATATGATTACTATGTTTATAGCAATGGTCTAGCAGTTATAACTCCTGTACCATTAAAAAATCAAATACCAAAGAACTTATGAATAGTATCTACTTAGGAAAGTTAAGGTGAAGTTTAGAGATTGTGTACGAATACAGTCGAACATCTGAGCATTTGAGAAACTCAGGCCTAAGGCCAAAGTCTGTCTGTTGAGTATGGCAGAGCATAACAGTATGGAAGGAATGGAACAGGTCACCAGTGTCCCCAAATCTCCCATTCACACGATGGAACCACTGCCCTGCTGCCTCTTTCATTCAGGTCCAAGTCAACATCAAATACTTCCTTTGACCAAACCAATGAAGCTCATCCAGGAAAACTCCAATCGCAATTTATCAAAAATTGGAGTTAAAGAGACAAATTTCTGTTCTTCTTTGCCCTACATTATTCTTCAGTCAGGAAGTCATTTTTTGCCATCACATCTAAATCAAAGGTGTGTGAGTGGGAGGGAGGGTTTCCAATAAATAGAGAAGCAGAGAAACATTTCTGCATGCAAAGGGCTCGCGGAAGGAACTGAGAGGGCTGAGAATCAGAAGAGGGAGGCCCAGGACAGCGCGGTCTGCCTTCATCAGTCACTCTGTCAGCTGGGCTTGCCCCTGAACTGCTGGCAGCTTTTCTCAAAGTATCATGTATGTTCTTCAATGATGAGGGATTCTAGCAGTAAGAAAATTCAAAAGAACAAGTCACAGTCTCTGAAGATCATTCCCATCGGGCCATTTTAAAATGGTTGAAGCAAAGATAATATCGTTCAGCTGACTTCACAGCCTCCCAAGACAACGTCTCTGAGGAAGCCTCACGCGAACGCCTAAGGGCTGGTCCAAGCTCAGTGCACCTCCCCACACCACAGTTCTGCACGTCCTCCCACCAAGTGACGTGCCCTCAGCCACAGCACTCCCCACCTTCATCACTCCTGTCCCAGGGGCTCAGCTCTTTCTCCCTAAATCCTGGGCCTGAGGTTAAATTCTGTGCTCTCCAGGGAACAATTCCTCATCAAGCAGCCTACCTTGAATCAACTCACAGTTAAGATGACTTAGATGTTTGTTATGCACTGAGTGTTCGTGCCCACCCTCAAATTCATTCTGTTGAAATCCTAACCCCCAACTGATGGCATAAAAAGATGCGGCCTTGGGGAAGTCACTTAGCTTGTGAGGATGGACTCCTCGTGAACAGGATTTGTGCCCTCCTGAAAGAGGCCCTGTGGTGCTCCCTCACCCTCTTTCTACTGCATGAGAATATGACAATAAGTCAGAAATGTGTAACCCAGAGAGGGCCCTCATGAGAACCCAATCAAACTGGCACCATTCTCTTGAACTTTCCATCTCTAGTCCTGTGAGAAACAAATTTCTGTTGTTTAAAAGCGACTCAGCCCAGGACATGCTTGTTACAGCAGCTCGCACAGACGAACCCAATGTTCCTTCAGCTCAACCTCTTGTTCTACTTGAGATGTCTCCTAGTATTTTCCTATACTGGTCCTCAAACCCTTTACTGTTGATCTTACCATACCTTGTTTAGTATCTTTTTCCCCAATTAAATTGTAAGATATTTGAAGGCAAAGATCTCTCTGATATTTACCATTCCACCCAACACCAAGCCTGTTATATAATAGACCATAAATATGTGTTAACCGTTTCCAAATAACTTTTATCTCATGTTTTCTTCTTTAAATTGTTCTGGCTATGTAAAGAATAAAACTAAAATGTGTGGGCCATTCGCCTTTTATGTAACTCTGTGCCGGTGGTAGAATTCCTCAGTCTTGCTTCCAGTGCACAAACACTTACCGAGCCCCTCCCTCCTCTGTGGCAGTCACTGTCTCAGGTGCAAAAAACACAACTAGGAAGGAATGGAGCTTATATTTTAGGTGAGAGGGAGACAACGGGTTGATATCAATAATAAAAAGCAAATGCACGTGCCATGCCAGGTGGTAACAGGTGCTGGGAGAAGTGAACATGGAAAAGCATTAAGGAATATGGAGCGGGGGTCCAGGCAGAGAGAAGTCTAAACAAGAAGATTAGGAAAGCCCTTGCTAGGAGGTGATATTGGAGGAAATTCCTGTGACAAATAGAGCGAGCACTCAGGATGCTCAAAGGAAGAAGGACCCACACGGGGAGCTGTGCAAGGCCTCAGCGATTCCATAAGGCACCTTCTGAGCCTGATAGTCCCTTCCCAGAGCCCTCAAAATAGCTCTGTATCCCCCTGTGCCCACTTACACCTAAATGTGAATCACAGTGTGACATTAGCGTTTTATTGTATGTCCCCCCAGAGAGGCCGTGAATTATCTGAAGACAGCGATTATCTCATTTATCAATATAAACCTCGTAGGATTTAACACAACTCCTGGCCAACAGCGAGAAATCCATAAATGTTTGTTGAATAGTGAATAAATCTTCATTCAGGTTAATAATTCATCTCATCAAAATTCAAACCGGGACTTACACTAATTTGAGTCCAATGGTGCTTTGCCGTACATCATGCTTATTTTTTAAGGTAAACACTTGGCAAAATTCTTTGGAAATAAAAAAGTTCTTTCTCTATAAAGAAAAACCATTTGAAAAGATAACCACGGGCTAGCTTGAGAAGATTCTAAAGTCTTAATTTTGTCTACAAACATTAAATTCTTCCTTTTGGGAGCAGTAGATACTCTGCGAAGCCCAGAGATCACTGTTAAACCAGTAGACAGAAACCCCTAAAGTTAGATGTTAAAGAAGGTTAGAACTGGGTTTGAAATGTTAATTATTTTATAGATGAAAAGCCAAGACTTTGGAAGTCAATGGATGAACCCGAGACTTCTGCTGGAGCTTTCTGCCCTCTCTTTTCAGATCTCTGTCCCCGACCCTTCAACTGACTTCATACATGGTTCACGTTAACTCTCAGCTCTCTCCCAGCTTGCTCTAATGGTGCTGTAAATCCCTTCCTGAGAGAAGAAACAAGTGTTATGAAACAAGAAAATCACATATAGTTTCCCCAAGTTCACTCAAAGCAATGAGGCCTGAGGTCTCCCTCTGACTCCGCACCCCCGATGGTGCTGCTCTTTCAGAGGCCTCAGTCCCCCATCCCAGCTGTAAGCCCCGTAGAGGTAGAGTCAGTCATGACCATGGTTTTCCTAGACCTTAGCACGTGATTCATTTTTGGCACTCACTATGCATTGTTTATTGAATAAAAGAATCAATGCTCCTGGTGTTAACTGTAGAGTTGTCAACATTTGCACACCTTCATGCAACTATCCCTTATTATCTCTGACTACTAAACTCTCTTGGTTAAATTATTTCTGCAAAGTTATAGTGTGATTATCTTATTAACTGGTTATCTATGTTCTGTCCCTGGAGATTATTTTGATCTTATAATCTCTATTTGCTTTCTTGAACCCAACTATTATAATTGAAAAACAATCCACACCAACGCCCGTAAAACCGTTTTGTGCTGTTTGACTTCATGGTTACACTTTGAGGAAATAACCACGAAAGTGGGTGCTTTACAAATGTGCCCCAAACCATTCAGCGCAATCTAATTTATTCTAAAATTTTCCATCACCAAAGAGTAAATGAAAGCACATCCATTCATGTACAGAATTATTTGCTGACCATCTATCAAGTGTCCTCTGCGTCCAGCCACTGTAGGCACCTGCTGGACCTTGGTTAGCAAAACAAACATCTCTGCTATCTCAGAATGTGCATAATCAAAAAGAATTACATCCTTTAATCAAAAAGAATTACATCCTTAAGAGTATTCAGTTGCACAGAGAAATGCTTAACAATTACGTCAAGTAAAAAGTCTAGGTACAAAATCACATATTCAAGATGACCTTTACATATTTATATATCTACAGAGGATTATTGAAGGTTAACAAGTCAAAATGTTAAGAGACGTTGTCTCTGAGGGTTGAAATTAAGCTATTGTTACCTTTCTTTATGCCGTCTTATATTTCAAAATTTTACAAAATTATTTTCAATAAGCAACTTTTATGATCAGATAAACAATGGAACAGGTAGCACAGTGAGTAACACCCTCACCTCAGCCACAGGAATCTGGAACTCTTTACACCTACTCCACATTCCTTAGAGGTAACATAATTTTTTTTTAAGTATAGGTTTCACGATCTACAGAGGCCCTTCCTCTCATTCCTTCATCTCCAGCCTGGAATAGCAAGTAACAACCTGCGTGAACAATACTATTCAGTATCAAATGGGTTTGGAGCTGATAAGTTAATGAGTTGATAGGTATGAACGCAAACTGTGTTTTAAGACATTAGATATTCTAATATCCATATAATGCCGCTTGTATCCAAAGTAGATCGGGCATCTGTGAGCCTGATACTCCCCCCTCTCCACAAAGCATAACGATTCAGTAGCCAGGTGCTGAAGAGTTTCTAAAACAGTTCTAAATATCATATATAATTTGACTATTATCCATACAGGTAACCCTTAAACTAAATATTCTTTAATTTTTATACCTTTTTAAGGCTTTGACCAAACAGACACTTAAATGCTAGAAAAATAATAAAGTATTTCAGAATCTAAGGTCATCTAAAAGAAGAGGACCATGTAAATGTTCACGGAGTAACAAGAATAGAGAGTCCCAAAGAGAGATTAAGCCCCAAGGAAGAGAGATTGCCAAGTGTGTACGAACATAGCTAGCTGCTCTGCGGCCATTTGCCTGTACATCTGTGGGCTTTAAACACACAAATAAAAATTAATTTGAGAAGGAAAGTAAGCTGAGCAAGAGGAAGGTACCTTGAAGGCAGAATAAATTAGGTGAAGATGAGTGATTGGGGCAGTGATACACATCAGAGATTATATAGCGTCTCTGTTCTGGATAATGGGATCAGGGAAGGAAGGAACACAGGATAAAGGGGAAGTTGGATAGAGTTTTTTTGAAGTATATGGAGCCAATTAATCAATACCTTTGAAAGGAAAAAGAAACCTTAACTGCTGATTAATATCAAAGTAGAATAAGTTCAAGATGATTTATCTAAGCAAAAGATTAGCTTTCAGGTCAAGGTTAATAACTACAGGAAAGGATAGAATGGCAGGTTAAAACTTAACGGCCGTAGCTCTAACTACTGCAATCACTGTACAGTTAGGAGTTGCAATTTATTGCTGCCCTCTCAACTAGGTGACTTCCAGAAAGAGGTCACTGTGGAAGGATAGGGCAGGAACAGAAAAGACGGTTTGAATTTTGCTCTAAATTAGTAGATTGAAAAAGAGCAATCTCTTTTAGCCCTGAAGACCAAGGAGTTTACTGACATGTGAACAAGCCAGGATTAGAGAAACACTGTGGGGTCAGAAAGTCTGCAGAGCGGATGCCAGGAGGGCCTCGATTCAGAGGAGACAGCTGGTAGGGAGCGGGCTGCTCTCCCCGGGGAGGATGTATAGATTCCATTCCCTAAATAGCTTAGCCCTGCTCTCTGCAAGGAACACTGCA
>CAUYQV010084403.1:0-10649 GCA_963574575.1 Galagoides demidoff
ATTTTTTTTAGTAGATTGCTGTCGTTGTTTAAAAGGTCATGAAATTTTTCACAAGAATTTGTTAAATTATATTTCACACATAAAATGGCTTTCAAAGTCTCAACACTTAATTGTGATTTTTCTGATGTCCACGCTTTATTAACCATAGAAAAAAACTCATTCAGTCGCAGTATTAATTCCTGGTAAGGATAGGGCGTATCCCACAATTTTTAGTACATTATTGTATGGAACATGGTTTGTTTCAAAATGATGAAATATTTCTAACCATTTGTTCTCTTGTGATTTTTGCTGATGCCCAAGATTTAACCTTTTCCTTATCAATATTTTTTTTAATGATACTCGTAAGTCATAAGTATCACTTTCAAGGCTGGCGCTAGACTTTTTGCCACCACTATAAAATATCAATAATACGAGTACTGTCTGTTAAATTCATGAAATAAATAAATTAATTAATTAACTAAATTATCTGAATAGCTGATTTGTTGACATGACTTATTTAACTAGCAATAGCACACAGTACGATGTGTATCTTCTGAGAGACAGTTACAAAATATGTTCATGGTTGCCAATGCCAAAAAATGCCATTGTTCATTAAGTCCAAACAATGGTGGTCGAATTCTAACAACTGATCAACAATGAGAACTTTGATAAGAAGTTCTCAACAATTATTTGTTATTATTTAAGTTTAACATTATAAAATTAACAAAAATAATATAAAACTCATATCCTGGCAAAATAGCCACATGGCAGCTGAAAACCGTATATTCCCTTCCCATTCTCCTGCTGTTCCCTAGCGTATTGTGCGTTCTTTCCAAAAACTGGGACTTTTTTTAAAACTCCACGGGACTTGGGACAAATTGTTAAAAATTGGGACTGTCCTGCCAAAAGTGGGACGTCTGGTCACCTTAGCTTACTAGTTCTGGTCTGCATGTACTTGGAATAGGTGGAAGCCTTCCCCACCAAGAAGAGGAGGGCTCCTGCAGTAGTAAAAAGAACTGAGAGAGACTGAATTAAACAGGCAGCTAGAAGCTCTAGGAAGAAAGAGTAGGAAGGAAGATCGCCACTTGTGTAATTAACCATGTTCTGTTTAGTCTTTTTGTGTCTGTACATCCTTTCTCTCTGGGGGATCAAGTCTAGGTCAAGGATCAGAACCCGGTCCCCTTCAGACAAAGAGAGAAGGGACCCTACATCATCATCCTGACCACACACACAGCAGAGAAGGTAGAAGGGATCCTCGCCTGGATTCAACACAGTTGATCAACATGCCCTGCTGCAGTCACATACTGGGAGCTGGCTGGTCAACACACCGTTGAAGCCTGAGGAAGTTCCTTGCAAGACTTGTCTTAACTGGACTTTGGTAAAAGGGGAGAAGGAATGTTATCTGTGCACCCACACTACTAAGATAGAACAAAGGGTAACTCCTTTATCAGGAGCTTGTACTCATAATTGGACAGAGTACTCAATATGTGACACAGGGCAAAGTCAAAATTATGTATGTATGTATATTAGACCCCCACCACAGGTACAATTAAGGCCTGGGTAGAGAACCTGAGAAGAATCACAGTCCTAGAAATATGAATGGTGGTCCAGACCAGGGAAATAGGAAAGCCCAGCCAGGTGACTCTGAAGTTTACTGCCGGCTCCTGCAAAAAGCAAGCTGATATTGAGACCCCAAATTAAAATATATGGAGTTTCAAAATGGGGGAATGAGAGAATATACCCAGGAATGGTGACCTCTAGGAGAACAGAGGTCTTCTCAAGGACACCCCAAGGCTACACCTGTGGGGTCCTCCCCATGGTGACTCAGTTCTTAGGAATTTCTAGAAATTTAACTTGCTGGTACCTGGAAATTTCTACTTCTATGAAATCCTATAGTTCTGTGGGAGTTGGAACAGCTTGTCCCTGCTTGATTAAAACTGACCAATGAGAAAGGTACCTGTGGTTCGAAACCTTCTGACTGGAGATAAAGAGGGAAAGACCAAGCTAGTTGGGGAGCTTGGCCATTTTGAATTTTTTCTGTGCATTTTCCTCCACCCGCTGAAATAAAGCCCTTCCTCTTATAAACATGGTGTTTGATGCTCTTTCTTTCCATTGGGCCTTGTCTTCCTGCAATAATATGACTCCATAGCACTCTACCAGGAGCAAGAAAGTGAGACTCTTCTCAAAATAAAATAAAATAAATAGGTCAGGCTCAGTGTCTCACACCTGTAATCCCAACACTTGGGAGGCTAAGGTGGATAGATTGCCTGAGCTCAGGAGTTCAAGACCACCCACTCAAGAGGAAGATTCTATCTCTAAAACATAGCCAGTTGTTGTGGTGGGTGCCTGTAGTCCCAGCTACTTCAGGGACTCAAGCAAGAGGATCCCTTGAGCCCAAGAGTTTAAGGTGGCTTTGATCTTTGATGCCATGGCACTCTACTGAGGGCAACAAGTGAAACTGTCTCAAAAAAAAAAAAAGTCTGGGCTAGGCTCCTGTGGCTCAATCGGCTCCTGTGGCTCAATCGGCTAAGGTGCCAGCCACGTACACCTAAGGTGGCGGGTTCGAATCCCCAGCCTGGGCCAGCCAAACAACAATGATGGCTACAACCAAAAAACGGCCGGGCATTGTGGTGGGCGCCTGTAGTCCCAGCTACTTGGGAGGCGGAGGCAGGAGACTCGCTTGAGCCCAGGAGTTGGAGGTTGCTATGAGCTGTAATGCCATGGCACTCTACCCAGGGGGATAGCTTGAGGCTCCATCTCAAAAAAAAAAAAAAAAAGTCTGAGTGGTGTACCTCACACCTATAATTCCAGCACTCTGGGAAGTGGAGGTGGGTGGATTGCTTGAGTTCACAGGTCTAAGACCCGCTTGAGCCAGAGCGAGCAAAAGCTTTCCTAATGTTGGTAAAAAATTTTTTAGACACAGTGGTCCTCTAGAAGCTCAAGCAAGAAGACATCAAGAATGTGCCCTGCTCTGGGGGATACTCCCTGATTCCTCTGCAGGCCACTGGGTCTCTGGAGAGAAATGTACTAGGCAGCAGAGCTCATGCCTGGAACTGGCAGAGCCCCCTTGAGCCAACATCCCCCATACCCACAGAACCTTTAGGACTACTTCAGTCTAACATATCCCAGCCTCAGAACAAAATGAACTTCACACCTGGATGGCTGAGTCTTGGGTAACAGTCTCTCTGTTACAGGTAAGCAAACTCAGTAACACCAGGGCCACTTCCTTTGCTCTTACCTCTGTCTTCAGCTTGGTGCTTGTAGCTCGCAGCAGTTAAGGTGCCAGCCACTTATATCAGAGCTGGAAGGGTCAAATCCAGCCCGGGCTGGCCTGCCAAACAGCAATGACAACTACAACCAAAAAATGCCTGGGCGTTGTGGTGGGTGCCTGTAGTCCTGGCTACTTGGGAGGTTGAAACAAGAGAATCATTTGAGCCCAGGAGTTGGGAGTTGCTGTGAGCTGTGATGCCAAGGCACTCTACCCAGGGCTGCAGATTGAGGGTCTGTCTCAAAAAAGAAAAAAAGGGCTTGGCACCTGTGGCTCAAGTGGCTAAGGCGCCAGCCACATACACCTAAGGTGGCGGGTTCCAATCCAGCCCAGGCCCACCAAACAACAATGATGGCTGCAACCAAAAAATGGCCGGGCGTTGTGGTGGGCGCCTGTGGTCCCAGCTACTTGGGAGGCTGAGGCAGTAGACTCACTTGAGCCCAGGCGTTGGAGGTTGCTGTGAGCTGTGATGCCACAGCACTCTACCCAGGGGGATAGCTTGAGGCTCTGTCTCAAAAAAAGAAAAAAAGAACCTCTGTCTTCCTCGTCTATCTCCATCTCTAGAATAGAAGGTAAAATACAACTCCCTGTGTATTCCACAGCTTCTCTGTGACCGGGAGATCAAGTCCAATTGCCCTACCCCTCTGTTTGAATGGAATCTTAAGGTTAAGTTAAATACCAAACTCCCTTAACACCACAGGCTTTCTTTCTCAGACTCTCGGAGAAGCTTAACTGAGATATTGTACACACCCTCCTTTTTCCTTTTTTCTGAGTTTGGAATTAAAATAAAAGGAACCAGTAAGGAGGGGGAGAGAGATGTGTAGAAAGACATGAGTATGAAAATGTACTTTTAGGGCACCGCCTGTGGCTTAGTGGGTATGGGGCTGGCCCCATATGCTGAAGGTGGTGGGTTCGAAGTTGGCCCTAGCCAAACTACAACAAAAAAATAGCCATCCATTGTGGCGGACGCCCATAGTCCCAGCTACTCAGGAGACTGAGGCAAGAGAATCGCCTAAGCCCAGGAGTTGGAGGTTGCTGTGAGCTGTGACACCACAGCACTCTACTGAGGGCGATAAAGTGAGATTCTGTCTCTAAAAAAAGAAAAAAAAAGAAAATGTACTTTTAATAAGGAAGGATTAAAGAAAAGAATAATTTTGTATAGGAAGGAATTTTGTGTGAAAATTTTTTGTCCTAAAGTAACTGGTGATTAAAAAAAAATAATAATAAAAGAAGGCAGCACATGTGGCTCAAGGAGTAGGGCGTTGTCTCCATATACCAGAGGTGGCTGGGTTCAAACCCAGCCCCAGACAAAAACTGCAAAAAAAAAGAAAATTTGGCTTGCCTCCCATAGCACAGTGGTTTATGACGCCAGCCACATGCACTGAGGGTGGGGGGTTCGAACCTGGCCCAGGCCAGCTAAACAACTGCAACAACAACAAAAAAATAGCCAGACATTGTGGCCGGCACCTGTAGTCCCAGCTGCTCAGGAGGCTGAGGCAAGAGAACCGCTTAAGCCCAAGAGTTTGAGGTTGCTGTGAGCTATGATGTCATGACAATCTACAGAGGGCAACAAAATGAAACCCTGTCTCAAAGTGAATTACTTGAGCACAGGACTCTGAAGTTGCTGTGAGCTATGGTGCCCCAGGATTCTACCGAGGACAACAAAGTGAGACTCTGTCTCAAAAATAAATAAATGAATAAAATTGGAGGCCGATAACATACCTAGGCCTTCTGTGTAACCAAACAACCACCCTGTCTTATGCTATTGTACACCTGACGCTGCCTAAGGATGGTTTCCCCCTCTGTGGGTTTCAAGCATACTCTTATGTCCCAGCTAACAGCACTGGTTGTCCCTGCACTACTGGCCATCTTACAGCCTTCTTTTCCCATATGCAGGACATGCAGCACTCACCAGACACACACAGTAGGTATACTCAGGAACAACATCTCCCCAGCATCTGCCATAGTAACGTGCGCCTTTTCAGTCCAGCTGAATATGTCTCCTTATCTATCTATGTTGCCCTCAGTAGAGTACTGTGGTGTCACAGCTCACAGCAACCTCAAACTCTTGTGCTTAAGCAATTCTCTTGCCTCAGCCTCCCAAGTAGCTGGGACTACAGGAGCTCGCCACAACACCTGGATTTTTTTTGTTGTCATTGTTTAGCAGGCCAGGGCCAGGTTCAAGCCCACCAGCTCCAGTGTATGTGGCCGGCATCCTAACCACTGAGCTGTGGATGCCCAATCTATAATAAGTCTTAATATTCAGATTGTCCAGCCCAGGCACAGTGGTTCATGCCTATAATTCCAGCACTCTGGGAGGCCAAGGCAGACAGATCACCTGAGCTCACAATTGAGATTCTGTCTCTAAAATAGCCAGGCATTGTGGCAGGCGCCGATAGTACCAGCTACTCCAGAGGTTGAGACATGAGTATTGCTTCTGTTCGAGAGTTTGATGTTGTAAGCTATGATGCCATGGCACTCTACTGAGGGTAACAAAGTGAGACTCTGTCTCAAAAAAAAGGATTATACATACATGCAGCAGTCTGACCCCATCAATGTACACGCACCACCCTGGAAGCAATCAGGACATCCAAAGCCATGCAGTTCTTTTCTTTTCTTTTTTTTTTATGTGAGACTGAGTCTCACTATGTTGCCCTCGGTAGGGTGACACAGCAACCACCTCAAACTCTTGGGCTCAAGTGATTCTCTTGCCTCAGTCTCCCAAGTACCTGGGACTACAGGCGTCCGTCGGAATACCTAGCTATTTTTTGTTGCAGTTGTCGTCGTTTAGCTGGCCCAGGCAAGTATCGAACCCTCTAACCTCGGTGTATGTGGCTAGTGCCATAACCACTATGCTACAAGCACCAAGCCCAAAGCCATGCAGTTCTGTAACACTACTTTCCACATTTGGTACGTTTCAGCATTTAACAGTGATAAGGTTTTGTGGGTTTCATTAAAGGTTTTCACCATATGTAAGGACAAGACCATTATTTCCCATTATTTAGTCATGGTGGTTTCCTGGGGTGAAAGGAGGGCTAATGGGCAAAACCACCAGGGTATTTTTTTTTTGAGACAGAGCCTCAAGCTGTCCCCCTGGGTAGAGTGCCATGGCATCACAGCTCATAGCAACCTCCAACTTCTGGGCTCAAGTGAGTCTCCTGCCTTAGCCTCCCAAGTAGCTGGGACCACAGGCGCCCGCCACAATGCCTGGTTATTTTTTTTTTTGGTTGCAGCCATCATTGTTGTTTGGTGGGCCCAGGCTTGATTCTAACCCACCACCTTAGGTGTATATGGCTGGTGCCTTAGCCACTTGAGCCACAGGTGCCAAGCCAACCACCAGGGTATTCATTTGACTCGATGCCTGGCCTTACACATTCCCCAATTACTGGGCCACCCTGTCAATGTGGGAAACATGTTGGCTGGAATGAATGGCCACCCAGGTACAGTGGCCAGTCCAGTTTGGTGCCCACATCCCCAGAAACTAGTTCAAGGAATAGGGAAGACACTAATATGGTGCCTGGCCTTATCCCATGTGATATTGTCAGTTACCTAGATGACAATTTTATAGAGGGTAGGAGCGGTCCTTATCAGTCATACCTCCCTTTACTCCTCAGGTAATTAATTGAGGGCCCATGCTTGCCAATTCCATAGCCTCAGCTGATAGCCACCCTGCCCCACCAAACACAATAGCCCAACCATGAGCAAGACTTGTTAACCTGTTCATGCACCAGATTGGAAACATGTTTGTTTGCATTCCACATTGGTGTGGAGTCTGCACTGCCCCAAATATGCAGCCATGTTCAGTTTTGTACTGTTGTCAGCCTTATCTTCCATGAAGCCTGTCACTTGTAGTCACAGGGAGTTCTGTGCAAACCTAGCAATCAGAGTGATTTGACATAGTTAATCAAGGTGTTGGTCCAGATGAAGCTACAGAAGAAAGAAAAAGAGGTTACAGGCACTAATAAAGATAAATCCTGCCCTTGAGGCAAATAGCATGCTAAGGTTTTATCTCTAGACAAAACCATAGTAGCTGGGGCAGTTGTCCTGGCGTAGCATGCCATACATACTCTTGTGGCGTGTGCTGAAGGGGCAGGTGGTTCCACATGTAATAGGTGGGGGGGAACTCATAATGGGCCACAAAGAAATGACAGAAGTCCTCTTCGTTGTTGTTGTTGTTTATAATTTTATTTATTTATTTATTTTTTTGAGACAGGAGCCTCAAGCTGTCGCCCTGGGTAGAGTGCTGTGGCATCACAGCTCACAGCAACCTCCAACTCCTGGACTCAAGTGAGTCTCCTGCCTCAGCCTCCCAAGTAGCTGGGACCACAGGCGCCTGCCACAACACCCAGCTATATTTTTTGGTTGCAGCCATTATTGTTTGGCGGGCCCGGGCTGGAATTGAACCCACCACCTTGGGTGTACGTGGCTGGCTCCTTAGCCACTTGAGCCACAGGCACTGAGCCTTCTTTGTTTTCTTTTTTTGTTTGTTTGTTTGTTTGTTTTGAGATAGAGTCTCACTATGCACCCTGGGTAGAGTTCGATAGTGTCACAGCTCACAGCAACCTCAAACTCTCAGGCTTAAGTGATTCTCTTGCCTCAGCTTTCCGAGTAGCTGGGACTATAGGTACCCACCACAGTGTTCGGCTATAAGTTGGTTTCAGTTGTCATTGTGTAGCTGACTTGGGCTGGGCTTGACCCCATCAGCCTTAGTGCACATGGCCGGTGCCCTCAGCCTCCCGAGTAGCTGGGACTACAGGCGGCCGCCACAATGCCCGGCTATTTTTTTGTTGTAGTTGTCATTGTTTTGTTGTACCCAACTCAAGTGGAAGTATAGAGAAAACGCCAGCACACTAAGTTCAAATTAGGTATGGGGTCCTTTTGTTATGCCCAGGAGTCTCTCAAAGACCTCACCATCAGACAAGTCAAATTTAAAGAGGAGTCCTTTTATTGAAGAGCCGGCCAGTGACAGCCTCAGTGTCCCAACATGAGGTTTCTGAGAGCAGCCCTGAGTTGTCTGTGGCTCTGGTTTTTATAGGGCAAAACTTTTCAGGGGGGCAAGCAAACATTATTACAGAAGCAGAAAATAGCAGTTAAAGGGGTAGGGGGAATCATAAGGGTAGGGCGATTAGTCCTATGCAGGGAGGGGGCCCTTACAGGTCAGGTGATAAAAAGCTATAATCACTAGGGCCACAGTCACAAGTAAATGAATTTATAATTATACAATGGAAGGGCAAACAAGAGAAACTAGTTTTGGCACCAGCCACATACACCTGAGCTGAGTTAGAATCCAGCACAGGCCCGCCAAACAACAATGATGGCTGCAACCAAAAAATAGCTGGGTTTTGTGGCAGGTACCTGTAGTCCCAGCTACTTGGGAGGTGGAGGCAGGAGAATCACTTGAGCCCAGAAGTTGGAGAGTTGGAGGTTGCTGTGAGCTGTGATGCTACGGCACTCTACCCAGGGCCATAGCTTGAGGCTCTGTCTCAAAAAAAAGAAAAGGAAGTAAATAGTAAAATGGAATCAAGCTTGTTCTTTTAACATTTCAATGTTATATGCGGATGGTATGGAGACCACCTTAACATAGTCATGAGGGTTTTTGTCATGAGGGTAGTTGGTGACTTTCTACACAATACTAATAATTCTAACAGTTCTAATCAGAATCACTTAAAATATCATGCAATGGACTTGGCAGCCATAGCACAGTGGTTACAGCACTGGCCACAAGCACCTAGGGTGGCAGGTTCAAACCCAGTGCTGGCCAGCTAAACAACAATGACAACTGCAACAAAAAAATAGCCAGGCATGGCTCAGTGCCTATGGCTCAAGCGGCTAAGGCGCCAGCCACATACACCTAAGGTGGTGGGTTCGAATCCAGCCCGGGCCCACCAAACAACAATAAAGGCTTCAACCAAAAAATAGCTGGGCGTTGTGGCGGGCGCCTGTGGTCCCAGCTACTTGGGAGGCTGAGGCAGGAGACTCACTTGAGCCCAGGAGTTGAAGGTTGCTGGGAGCAGTGAAGTCATGGAATTCTACCCAGGGGGACAACTTGAGGCTCTGTCTCAAAAAAAAAAAAAATAGCCAGGCATTGTGGTGGGCATCTGTAGTCCCAGCTACTTGGGAGGCTGAGGCAAGAGAATCACTTAAGCCCAGGAGTTGGAGGTTGTTGTGAGCCGTGATGCCACAGCACTCTACCCAGGGGGACAGCTTGAGCCTCTGTCTCAAAAAAAAACAAAAAAAAAACCCCATGCAATGGGCGGGGAAGGCAAGCAGACCACAGGTGCCTGCTACAACGCCTGGCTATTTTTTGGTTGCAGCCGTTATTGTTGCTTGGCGGGCCCGGGCTGGATTCGAACCCACCACCTTAGGTGTATGTGGCTGGCGCCTTAGCCGCTTGAGCCACAGGCGCTGAGCCTGTTTTTTTTTAAACAATAAAATGTAACAAAACAACAGAATGGAGTCAGGCCTCCCCACTAATTCTCAGGAATAAGAGTTACCACAAAATGGAGTTAGGCTTGCTTCTCTTTCACCCCTAACACTTTATTGGCTAGCTAACCAAGACAGAGTCATATCCCAAATTCTCAGCAAAGCATCACAAAGGAAGGGTTTTTTTTTAAATACCTTTTTTCAGTTGAGGAGGGGAGGGAGGGAGGTTGGATCTTTGCAATGTTAGATGTACAGGGTTGGGGAGGGGTTGGTTAGTTACCAGGGCAACTGAGGATAGGAATGAGGTTTTACAAGGGGCTGCTGTGACTCTAGGCTAATCCCCTGTCTTGAAGGATATGTTTGTTTAACAGCCCATTTGTGCTGAAGGGGATACTAAAGGGAAGGGGTAAAAGAAAGTGCACACTGGGGTCCATTTGGCCTTTCATTTTTCTCACTGGTCTTTTGTCCAGTCAAATCATTGACTGATCTTGTGCAGGAATTTAGCTATACCGAGTTACTATTGTGAGATTTACCATGGTTTTGTTATGCCCGAAATTTCCCAAGGCAATTAAGACATTTCAAGCATGCACGGCTGGCTGGCACTCACACACACACACACACACAGCAAACTCACCTCTGGAACCGGAGCAGGTCTGCGGTGGGGGTTTTGGGAGAAGATTCCCGGCCAACGCACCAAATGTTATGCCTGAAATTTCCCAAGTGGCCCCAAAGAGACAGTCCGAGACAGACTCCGATGTAAAAAGCAAGAGGTGAGTTTTATTCAGGCTCCAGGAAGCCCGGACTCTCCTGGCATGCAAGCCGAGGACGAGCCTTCAGGCCCGGGCCACGCCCTAGCCTGGACTCTCCTGGCATACACACTGAGGAAGAGTCTCGAACCCAGCGTGGAGGTAGTTTTTATGGGGTACAGAAAGCAAGAAGGGTAGGAGGGTACAAGTACACTTTTCATTGGTGGTTAGTG
>CAUYQV010084405.1:0-17388 GCA_963574575.1 Galagoides demidoff
TCTGATTTTATTTGTGCCTCTCTCTCTCTCTCTCTCTACCTCTCTCTTGCCGCCCCCCCCCCCGCGCACGCAAAACAAATTTATTAATAAAAAAATAAAAACAAAAAAAAATATAATTTAAAAAAAAAAAAAATTATTTTAAAAGAAAATTTTATTTTTTTAAAATATAAATGATGTTGGCATAATTTTAGCCAGACTAAAAAATTTTAGAGATAGTGGGAGGGTGGGTGGGAAGAGAGAGGTAGAGAGAGAGAGAGAGAGAGGCACAAATAAAATCAGAGGTGCAAAAGGACACATTACAACTGCTTCCATGGAAATTCCAAAGATAATTAGACATTACCACAAACAACTCTATGCCAATAAACTGGAAAACACAGAAGAAATGGATAAATTCCTAGACACATACAAACTATCAAGATTTAACCAGGAAGAAATCCAAAACTCAAATACGAGGTTAGAAAATTAAGTTTAAGAGCTCATCTTGAAAAAAGTGCTACACATGTCATTGCTGAATATCCCTATAATCAAAAGCCATGCACCAATGACAGTGCCTTGTCTACCCTTCAAGCAATTTTGGAGCTCTTTTCCTGGAATGGCCATCAGACCTGTGACTGTATAACCCCTGATGTCCTGAATGTCATCAAAATGTCTTCCTTTCAATATTTCCTTTACCTGCAGGTAAAGAAAAATGTCTTACCAGATAAGGTGAGTACAAAGGGTACTATCTAATACAGTTATTTGTTTATTGGATGAAACTCACCAGATCAGGTGAGTATGAAGGGTACTCTCTAATACAGTTATTTGTTTATTGCATAAAACTTTTTCACAGACCGTGCGGTATGAGCTGGAGTGTTGTGATGGAAGAAGAGTCAGGAGTCATAGGTGAAAAGGTTAAGTCAGTTTTGTCTTTTTCCTGTTGTCTTCTCAGCACTTCCAAATAGTAAACTTGACTAACTGTTTGTCCATTTGGTACAAATTCTTAATGCTCTCAAGAAAAGGTTAGCAACATTGTTTGGATTCTTGATTAGGACGGATGTAAGTATTTTGGTCATGAGAATTGGCTGACTTTCATTATACACAGTAACCCTTTGTTTCAGGGTCATATCGGTGCATGCACATTTCATTGCCAGTGATGACATGACCCCAAACATGGTCTTGCCTCTTCAAAAGGCGAAAGTTTCTGAAACCTCAACTCTTTGCTTTAGGTCATTAGTGAGCTACTTTAAGACCATTTTTGCGCACACCTTTCTCATGCCAAGATTTTCACTTAAGATTTTCCTAACTTTTTATATTTACTAGGTCCACTATGCATCTCTCATTCAGCTGGCCATTTTCTTATCCAATTCGATGAATTTTTGTAAACTTTTTGTGAGCTCTGCTCTTTAGTGCCTGCCCTGACCTCTCTTCATCACTGATACTTTGTCTCTCCTCAGAAAACAATCTAATCCACTGCACACTGCTGTCTTCTTCACGGCACACATACACAACAACTATAGGCCAAAATCTCTGATGAACATAAAGGCAAATAACCTCAACAATAAACCCAATTCAACAATACATTGAAAAGATTATTAAACATGATCAAGTGCGATTCATCCCAGGGACGCAAGGATGGTTCAATATATGCAAATCAACCAATGTGATACACCATATGAAAAGAATGAAGGACAAAAACCACATGATCATTTTCATTGATGCTGAAAAAGCAGTTGATATAATTCAATATCCCTCATGACAATAACTTCACAAAAAAACTGAGTATAAAAAGAACATATTCAACGTGATAAAAGCCGTATATCACACACTCATAGCTAGTGTCATATTGAAAGGAAAAATACTGGAAGGCTTTACTCTAAAATCTGGAGCAAGACAAGGATGCCTACTTTTACCACTCGGTAATTCAATATGACACGGAAAATTCTAACTATAGCCATCAAATAAGAAAAATAAACAGAGGGCATCAAATTGTAAAGGAAGATATCAAATTATCTTTGTTTATAGATAATATGATCTTATATAGAGAGAAACCTAAAAATTCCACAAAAATTATTAAAACTGATAGCAAATTCAGTAATGTGGTAGGCTTATAAAACCAACATACAAAAATCAGTAGCATTTCTATATGCCAACAACAAATAATCAGAAAAGGAAACAAAGAAAATAATCCCATTTAAAATAGGTACAATGAAAATAAAATTTCTAGGAATAAACTTATCCAAAGAAGTGAAAGATCTCTATAATGAAAACTATGAAACATTGGTGAAAGAAATTAAAGAGGACACACACATACAAAAACATGGAAAAAGATATTCTGAGTTCACGGATTAAAGAACCAATATTGTTAAAACGTTTATACTACCCCAAAACAATCTAAAGATTTAATGTAATCTCCATCAAAATATTCTTCCTAAAAATGGAAAACATAATCCTAAAACTTAGATGGAAAAGACCAAGAATACAAAAATACATCCAACACAAAAAGAGCAACATCAGAGGAATCATATTTCCTGACAATTTATCCTACAGAGCTCTAGTAACAAAAACAATATGTTTATGGCATAAAAATAGACATGTAGACCAATGGGACAGAATACAGAGCTCAGAAATAAATCCACATATCTATAACAAACCTATTTTTGACAAATTTCCACAGAACATACATTGGAGAAAAGACAGTATCTTCAATAAATGGTGCAGGGGAAACTGGATATTCACATGCAGAAGAATGAACTAGACCATATGTCCCGCCTTATACCAAAATGGCGTGACAACGTACTAAAGACTTAAACTTAAGACCTGAAACTATGAAACTATTGCAAGACAATATTGAGGGGAAACTCCAGGACATTGATTGGGGCAACTATTTCTTGAGTAATACCCCAAAAGCACATGTAAGAGATCAAAATTAAACACATGGGATCACATCAGGCTAAAAAGTTTCTGTACAGAAAAGGAAATAATCAATGAAAGAAGAAATCAACACAAAGAATGGGAAAAAATTGTTGCCAACTACCCATCTGACAAGGCATTACTAACTAAAATATATAAGGAACTAAGACATCTCAATAGAAACAAAAATCAAATAATTCAATTAAAAATAGACAATATGTCTGAACTAACATTTTTCAAAAGATGATATACAACTAGACAGTAGGTATGTGAAAAAATGCCCAGTATCATTAGCCACCAGAGAAATGAAAATCAAAAGTATAATGAGCTATCATCTCACCCCAGTTAAAAATGGCTTTTATTAAAAAAGATTAATAGTTACAAAAACTAGGGAAGATGTAGAGATAGGAGAACCCTCATATATTGTTTGTTGGAATGTAAATGAACACAACCATTATGGAGACCAGTCTGGATATTCTTCAGAAAACTAAATATAGACTTCCATATGCCGTATCAGTCCCGTTGCTTAGGATAGAGCCAAAAGTAAGGACATCAGTATAGCAAAAAGCTATCCACATTCCCATGTTTATTGCAGTACCATTCACAATTGACTCCAAGATTTCGAGTCAACCAAAGTGTCCATTAGTGGATGGATGGATAAAGAAAATTGCATATACACAATGCAATATTATTCAGCCACAAAAACAAATGAAATTCTATCTTTTGCAACAACATGGATAGAACTGGAGGACATTATGTTAAGTGAAATGAGCCAAGCACAGAAAGACAAGTCTTGCTTATTTTTATTCACATGTGAAAACTAAATATTAAAATAATTGATCTCATTGAGACAAAGATTAGAATATAGGTTACCAAAGGCAGGGAAAGGTAACCATGGAGGGCAAGATAAATTGAGCATGGTTAATGGATACAAAAATATAATTACACAGTTAGAATGAACAACTCGAGTGTATAACAAAGTGACCATAGTCAACAGTAAATTGTGGTATATTTTAAAATAACTAAACAAGGAGAATTTGAATGTTCCTAACACAAATAAATGATAAATGCCTGAGATAACAGATACCCCAATTATCTTGATTTGATTACTACATATTATATTGCTTTATCAAAACATCATATGTACTCTATAGATATATAGTTCTTATATACCCATAATAATTAAAATGTATATATTTTAAAATCCTAGTTCTACACAATTCTAAGACAACTTTTTTTTTTTTTTTTTTGCAGTTTTTGGCTGGTGCTGGGTTTGAACCAAGATTCCCGAGCCTACCTTTATGTTTAACTGTTTATATGAGTCAAAATCGTAGCAGTGTTCCCCCTAATTCCACTGCCGCCAATGAAAAGAAGTTCAAGATATCATAAGATAACCCATTATGATATTTTAGCATCTGTGATTATTTATCCTTCCTTCAAATTCTTATTTTTGTAAACACAGCAAATTTATCTAGGTCTACCCTCTGCAAAAATAGGTAACAAGTGTAAATGCCTATCTTTTTTTTTTTTTTGCAGTTTTTGGCCAGAGCTGGGTTTGAATCCACCACCTCCGGCATATGGGGCCGGCATCCTACTCCTTTGAGCCACAGGTATCTTTTTTATTCCCTGACCCAGTTGTCCTTCAAAATTTTAAATCATGTATCAACATTTCCTTAACCCTTTATTCCAGGCTAAATTGTTGTAGCTACTTCAATAGTTTTCCCTTGCAGAGCAGCACCTTTTGTAATCTGAATGTTACATAAAATATAAAATACAATACCCACCTTTCCTCAAATGTGTTCTGACCAATGAAATCCATAGTGATAACTCTTATAAAAATTACAAAGTACCTAAAGGCATCAGCTATCCTAAATCAGGTTATGCTGTAGGGTAACAACCTTATGCCAAATTTCAGTCACTTAGTAAATTGAAATGTATTTGTGTGTATATATTCTCTATGCAGCATGAGTTGGAAAGGGCTTCTGATCATCAGAGTCACTCACATAAAAGGTTAGAGAGGCTTCACCAGAACACCTGCTTCCACAAACAATGGGATAAGTAGGAAAGCGTGCAGCAGAGGGTTGCTCGAGTAATTCAAACATCCTCTTAGGACAGCGGTTCTCAACCTGTGGGTCGTGACCCTTTTTTAACAATGAAAATACATTGTGACATTAGGAAGGTTAAGAACCATGGTCCGAGGATATGATACACATGTACATTCATACATACACACATAAATTACTTGCTCAAATGCATTAACTAAAATAAGTCACATGGCTCTGCCTAACTTCAAAGAGGGTCTTTCCATAATCCCTGAAAGGAAGAAGGGCAATGGAATAATGATTATGAAGAAAACACGAGTATCCTCAGGATAGTTTAGGTTGACCATAGTATGAATAGACTGTAATGATATCCAAGGAGTGTCAAGTGTTTTATTTTTTTAAAAATCAAATTATCTCATTAGATTTCCATTGGTCTATTGACTTCAGGGATTTGAACATCCTCCTGTCCATATCACTAAAAGTTGTGTCAGTGCTGACGACAGCCCTGGCACTATTATTCCTCTTAGCAAACCCACCAAGAAATCTACAAACTGTGATGGCTTTTTACATTGCTGTTCTCCAGTCTTTTCCAAGAGAAATCATGAAAAAGACTTGAAATCAAGATGAAATAAATCTGTACAAGTTTTCTAATCTAGAGAATATATTAAAGTTATAGGGGGGTAAAAGGAAATGAGTCTAGAAATTGTCAGATGCTACCATATCAGTTGCTACCACTGCACATGCCAGGTTGGATGGTAATAAACACGTGATGAGGAGTAAAGCAAACTTTTTCTGAGAATGCCGGTTTCGCTCTTCCAGGCTTGAAATATGTTACAAAATCCACTTTGAGGAAAGTGGGATTTCACAAATGTTACTCATCCATTCCCTATAAAGTCTATCAGCACTATACCTAACTAAAATTGCAAAGAATCCCTGAGCTTTCCTTATGACAACTGCTCACCTTGCCATGACTACAGCTCATCTTACATCTCAGAAAAGACTGTGATTAGAACCTGGTGAGTGACTCAAAAGTACAAATGAAATAGGCATCTGGCTTTCGGATGAAAGGATGAAAAAGTAAAACTAGGAGACTGCTTTATATTTGAAAGGCAAATGTTAAACCAAGTATTCTATTTTAAAATTATATTTTATGTAAGGGAACAATTTCATTTTAATGAAAGTTCCGTACCAGTAACAATGTAAAAAGGAAATAAAATACAGATTTCGTTTTGATGGCAAATGTATTTAAGAGCTATCTATAAACACTAAAATAGTGTTTCTTGAACTGATCTCTCTACCTTTACCAGCATCACGTGGAGAGTTTGTTTAAAGCGCAGATTTTGGAAAGTTGAAAGCATCCCGCCTAAGGAATAGAACAAGGCAAGGGAGAAACAACTCTCTCACTATATCCAAAAATGAATTCAACTGCTATTTAAGACAATACTGGAAGTCTCGGCCAGAGCAATCTGGTGAGAAAAAGAAATACAGGGTGTGCAAATTGGGAAGTTAAACTGTCCCTCTTTGTTGACGACATGATCTCATACCTAGCAAACCCAAAGATCTCCAACAAAAAATTATCTAGATAAATGAATTCAGCAAAATCTGGGGTTAAAAAAATAAATATACAAAAATAAGTAGCATGTCCATATACTAATAACAGGCCAGCTGAGAGTCAAATGAAATAAAATATCTGAGAATATCCTTAACCTAGGATGTGAGAGATCTCTACAAGGAGAACTCTGTAACACTGACGGAAGAGATAATCGATGACACAAATGAACAGAAAACATCCCATGCTCGTGGAATGACGAGTAGTATCAACATTATTAAAATGCCCAGCCTGCCCAAATCATTGATTTACAGATTCAAAGCCATCGCAATCAAAATACCAGAATCATATTTCTCAGATTGAGGAAAAATAATTCTATGCTTTGCTTGGAACCCCCAAAAACAGCCTGAACAGCTAAAGCAATCTTAAGCAAAAAGAACAAATCTGGAGGCGTCACTACTACCTGACTTCTAATTACAACTACAAAGCTATAGGTAACCAAAAGAGCTTGGTACTGGGAGCACAGACATAGACCAACAGAATAAAATAGAGAACCCAGAAATAAAACATCTACCTACAACCAACCGACCCTGGACAAAGCAGATAGCAACATGCACTTGGCAGGGGCGGGGAAGCCCTGTTCAATAAATAGTGCCGGGAACACTGGATAGCCACATGCAGAGGATCAGAGCAGGATTTCTCTCTCTCACTAGATACAAAAACGAATTCGAGAAGGATAAAAACCTAAATGTAAGGCATAAAACCATCAAAATTCTAGAAGTAAACAGGCAAAAGTCTTCCAGATGTGGGTCTGGACAAAGAATTTATGACTGAGACTACAAAGGCAAAAACAGCAACAACACACGTAAATAAATGGGACTTAATTAAAATGCATCTGCACCGCAAAGGAGAAAATCAGCAGCGTTAATAAGACAATCTACAAAAGGAAAGAAAATGTTTGCAAGCTGTATGCCTGATAAAGGGCTAATATCTCGAATCGATAAAGACTAAAATTAGCAAGAAAAAGATAGACACCATCATTATAAAGTGGGCAAAAGATATAAACAGAAATTCTTCAGAAGAAGATGGATAAAAGGCCGGGTTTTGGTTTTGATATCAGGTTATCACCATTACCAATCACTCAGGAAATGTCAATTAAAACTACATGAGATACCACTTTACCCCTGTTAGAATGGCCATGATTAAGAAGGTAAAAAATAATAGATCACAGTGTGGATATAAGGAGAAAGGAACACTTATTCCCTGGGTTTGGTGCTGCAAATTATGGCAAACTTTATGGAAAACCGTATGGCTATTCCTCAAAGAACTAGAAGTAGACCCACCATTCAATCAGTAATCCCACTACTGGGTATCTACAAAAAGGGAAAGAACATTTAAAAAATAATAATAATACACCTGCACTATAATGTTTATCACAGCACAGTTCATAATTAAAAAGATAGGGATTAACTTAAGTGTCCGTAAGTTCACGAGTGAATAAGAAACTGGTATATACAGATGGTACCAAAAAATATGTACACATTTTAAGAAAGGAAAAAAAAATTAAAATTCCAATGCTCAATATATACCAGTAACAAAAGATGAATACAAGTCACCTCTTGTCATTGCAGAAATTAAACATGACTTGAATATGACAAGTTTAATTTATCTTTCTTAAAATGGATATACATTTTGGCACCCTCTGTACATACCATGAAGTGCCACTCAGCTAAATAAGGGAATAAGCCTTTTGTAGCAACTTGGATAAAGCTGGAGAGCCTTCTCCTACGTGAAATATTTCAGGAATGGAAAAACAAACACCGCACGTACTCTCTACTAACTGAGAACTAAACAGTGGAACAGACACAGGCACAAAGATATGGAAAGGTCACTGGAAACCAAGGAGGAGGAAGGGTGGGGAGGATGAGAAGCACAAGCTTCCCTTTCAGGGACAATGAACTCTCTTCTGCTAAAATATCCATACGTATCCACGTAATGAAAACATGTGTGCCCCTTAATATTTTGAAATTAAAAATAGATTAAAATATAAATATTAACCTTAAAAAGGAATGAAATTTCAGCACATGCTATAGCAGCAGCATTGAACCTTAAAGACCTTGTGCTAAGTAAAATAAGCCAGCCACAAAAAACCAAATATTGCATCAGTCTACTTAACTGAAGTAGCTGGAATAGTCGAATTCACACAGATAGGAAGTAGAAGAGGGTTTGGTATGGTCATTGAGAAGGAAAGAATAGGGAGCTATTGTTTAATGAGTGTGGAGTTTCAGTTTCAGGTGATGAAAAGAGTTCTGAAGGATGATGGTGATGGTTGTATGATGATGTGAATATATGTCATGCCCCTGAATTGTACACTTAAAAACTGTTAAAATGGCTTTTTGTTAGGATACATTTTACCACATTATATATGTATGTGTGTGTATAAAAACACGGTCACATATAAAACAAATACAAATTAAAAAAAAATAAAATGCCGACCCCAGTTTCAACATCCCCAGTGAAGAGACCTTCACGCTAATGTTAGAAATACCATTTTAGAAGGAAGGTGAGTTGAAACTTCAGTAAACTTTCAGATACGTGGACATTGGTGGGATAACAATACTTCAGAGGTTTTCTGTAAGCGTCTAATGATACGCTATCTGCAAAACACAACTGCCCCACACAAACTCAATAAATGTTAGGGCTTTCTAAAATGTTCTCCAGACAGTAAAAGCCGGTGTTCTGTTACAAGACTCAAAGTTGTCATAAAGCTGAATGCTGATGAGGTGAAGAGACTCAGTGAGCAGGGATTTCATAAACACGGTCAGGGATGTGGGGAACGTAAAAACGACCTGTCAAGAATTCAATCAGAAGCTTAGATGGAATGTTATTAATCTTACTTTTTCCTGAATATTGTGTGTTTTTTCCTTAAGTATCTTAATAATATTTTGGGACTTTATGTTTGATTAAATATAGAATTTTTTTTTCAATATAAAAGCGCATATATCACGCATCATTTAAAAGATCATTTTTGTAGCTCAGGTGGAATTTTTTTTTTTTTTGAGACAGAGCCTCAAGCTGTCCCCCTAGGTAGAGTGCCATGGCATCACAGCTCACAGCAACCTCCAACTCCTGGGCTCAATTGAGTTTCCTGCCTCAGCCTCTCAAGTAGCTGAGACCACAGGTGCCTGCCATAACTCCTGCAATTTTTTTGGTTGCAGCCATCATTGTTGTTTGGCGGGCCCAGGCTGGATTTGAACCTGCCACCTTAGGTGTATATGGCTGGTGCCTTAGCCACTTGAGCCACAGGCACCGAGCCAGGTGGAATGTTATTAATGGTGCTAACTTAAGTTCTTACTGAGTGAAGATTGAAATGCAAAAATAAAATTCGAATCAACCCCAAACTGACTGAACAGATGCATCTTGGCCAAGGAGACCCCGGGAAAACCTTAACACTGATTTGTGGGCCATGAGAAAGGAAGGGTGGGTATGTCCCCTCCTTCCCTTTCCCTTTTGGAGTTCAAACTGACTGTAAACAGGACATAAGGCCGCTCAAGGCAAAGCGTTAAGTCATGCCTTACAGATGCTACACTCTCTTCAAACAGGTTTTTATTAACCTGGTAGAGTGTGGCTTACTTTCTAACCTGACTTTGGTAAAACATCACCTGACAGATAGCAAACCCCTTGTCTGAACTCAAGACTCCACATCTTTAGACAAAGCTCTACTTCACTAACCAAATACACATCAAAGAATCTCTAAAATCACCTACAACCCCTAAGTTCTCACGTTGAGATGTTCCAACTTTTAAGGCCAAACCATGGTATATTGTCCATGTGCTGATTTATGATTTTACCTGTAACTCCTGTTTTCATGAAATGGAAGGTTACATGTGTGATCTATTAGTATAGAGTATAAATGTCTTAACACAATAACTAAGTAAACAATAGGAGTATATAACTAATGTGATGTAAGCGTTCCTAATTCTATATGAAATCAGCACATTGTACCCCATAAATGCATGCATGAAAACGTGATCTATGTGTTTATGATTTAATAAAAAAGAAAAAGAAAGAAATGTATAAAATAAAACTGTAATTCAGCTGCCTCGGCACATTTTCTTATGACCTCTCGAGGCTACAATCCTTAGACCAGGGGTCCTCAAACCTTGTAAACAGGGGGCCAGTTCACTGTCCCTCAGACCATTGGAGGGCCGGACTGTGGGCCCAGGGACGAGTCGGCTGCTAAGCAGGACAGGCAGCAGCGGCAAAAACACCCAGCAGGCCAGATAAATGTCTCAGGCAGGCCGCATGTGGCCCGGGGGCCGTAGTTTGAGGACGCCTGCCTTAGACCATGATCACTCATAATGGCTCAACATAAACTGCTCTAAATCATTTTATGGAGATTCTTTTCATTAGTAGAATCATATAAATACCATAACACAATATGTTACACAACGAAAATAGGGATTATGTCATGACTGGTTGTACAATTTAAAAAACATCAGGTATACTATGTGCAAAAACTCCTCAGAAGAGATCACTTTTGCCTATCAAAGTTGTTTTACTTTCTCCTTCAAGAAAATGGGTGAAAGTCAGGGGGGTAATGGAGAAATGCAAAAACACTGTGCTTCAGGCAAAATATACCTTTGTTCAGTTTCTGGATGCATTCTCTGCAACATAAACACTCTATCCCTGTTACTGAAAACCCAGGTTTTGCCATAACTATGCCCAGCTTCACTAAAAGTTCTTAAGGAATTATCATTTCTGTGTCCAAAATAAATAAATTCAATATTTCATTTGATTTACGGTATGTGCATTTATTGAACAAAGCATGTTCTAGGCACCATTTCATCCTTCATTTACTCTTCCATAAAATAGGGATAATAACAAACTATTGGGACACCCCCCAAACTACATATTATGTATGGGGACAAATTCTTGCCCTTAAAATCTGTATGTGTTTGTGTATCGGGTGAGGGACTGCTAAAGAGATATTTCATTACTTCCCTTACCCTTTTGTGCAGTTTTAGATCAGAATTTCAAAAAAAAAAAAAAAAGAGTCTGTTTTAGAGGTATTTATTCCAGGACTCCAGACACTAAATGCGATTGTATGCAAAATCCAGAGTATTCGCATTTTCTCAGAAGTACTTCCATAATTTCACTTCAATTGTAAAAAGTTTTGGTGACTCATCAAAGTTAAGAATGAGTGATATAGATCAGATACAGCAGAGTTGTTCTAATTGTTTTTCTGCCATGATTCACAGTAAGCTCCAGATATTGCATGCATGCACACGTGCACACACGTGCACAAAATAGGAGTTACAAGAGACAATCCTACCGTGTTGCGATATGTGCTGAATTTTATTCTAAAAGTTAACAAAAAAGGATAACTTCATCCTGCACAGTGTTGCATCCTGACACCTGCAGTTCCCAGTACTCTATCACAATTAGGAGAAGCCTACTAAGCAGTACAGAAATCTCGGGGATATCCTGGCATTCCTGATACCACAACATTTCTGCAGATTACACTGTCAATCATAATATACTTCTTGGGCAAGAAAGCCGTATCTGACATTGGCCTTGTCACTGTACCGATGCCAGGAACTTATTACATATGAGCCTCCAAGCCCAAGTGCAGGCTGAGTTACAGCTGACGAAGGATTTAATTAGGTCCAAGGCAGGAAACCTTATTAAATCCCATTCTCTGTCTTTATATTTTAACATATTCTGGGGAGAAGACGACCTCCCTTCTTCATGGTCTGGGTATCATAATTATCATTTTAATTAAGAAAAGTTAGGGCTAATATCCCTTGATTTTTCAATTACAATGTGGTTGGTGTGTCGCTGTTTATCCGAGTGTAGCCTGAGCCTTGGAGGAGCAGCCGGCAGCTTCCAGGTGAAACTGCTACAGCCCCAAGAACAAATGGTGAGATTACTACTTTCTATTTCTCTTTGATATATTGGTGTCACGATATGTGGTCTCTTTTTGTTTTATCCCTTACCATTTGTTATTCTTTTTATCAATGAATTCCATTTGGCAAAAATCCAAATATACAAATAAACCTTCCCAATACAAGAGAAGTGAATTTTTAATAACAAATCTGCTTTTACTACTCTAAATTATTTACTATATATCAAGGGCTGAGCTAAGTGCTTTGTATTTGTAAAAAATCAGGAAGATTGTCAGTATTCATAAGATCTTATTTTTTACATTTTACCCTTGTGGGTCCCATGTCCTGGCCTCTGACAGGTGGTTCTTTGTGAGTGTCCCTGGGAGTCCCCAGGTATGCCTCCTGTGTGCCCAGAAGCAAGTGGATTTCTGTAGGTCCCCCGCTGATCTACGCAGTGCCATGACCTCTCCCATGGGCTGTATTTCCGTTCCTTTTCTTCCTGACCCTCCAGGTATCATAAGCTCTGCAGGCCGGTATGGAGACGGCCACTTCCTTGAGAAGGGAGCAGAAGTCACTGCAGTCCCTCCTGCAGGAGTTCTCCCCTTCCCACTCCTTTCTCTGAGATGAGTCCTCTGAGCCTCACTGTTTAAAAACTAGCAAAATGGCTCTGTTGAGTTTCATGCAGAACCCTGTCTCCCCTAGGTCATGTGCACGTGTGTGCCTAAGTAGAGTTGGATAAGGACATAACTTGAGTCAAAGCCACCACACTGCTCCCAGACCAATATTGCATTAGGCTCAGTTCTGACTACCTGTTCCATCCTTTTTCACCAGGTAGCTTGAGTTAGTTCTGTTCTTATTCTTGACCCCTGGGCTGCTGAATGTAGCCCTCTCCAGAACTGCCCACAAAGTGTCTGAGACCACAGGTGTTTCCTAATCACCTCCCAGCCTCCCTATTTGAAGTTTGTCTCCAGGAACTCCTCAGCTGTGATGTAAACACGTCCCCCTCACGTCAGTCCTTGTCCCCACATTGTCAGACGTCTCTGAGGGCCTCTCATCTTCAAGCCAGGGTCTCATTTCACGGGTGTTTTCTCATGCAATCTCCTGAACCATCTTGTGATTTGGACACTTCATCTTCATTTTAAGGTTGGGAAAATGGAGTCCCCTAAGTTTCAAGTGATTTAGCTGAGTTGAAATCAGGCATAAATGTTAAGATGTGAGCTGAGGTTTGCCTCCGAGCCCAACTGTGCTTTGAATACAACGCCCCATTTAATAAGTCTGAAGAAATAGGATGTGTTTGGTGCAGGAGGTAAGCAAATGTGCACTATGTTTCTGTATTGTTTAAATGTCATTGGTCTATTTAACTCCTGGATGCTTGGGGAAATACTTCCCGCAAGCCTCATTGGTAACTCATGATAGGAAGAATATTCCAACGTTCTGAATTCTATTTGCTGTTCTCCCTAACTGGCTTGTGTCTCTGCCCTTCCCCTTAACAGATGTGTTTCCTGTCACTCTATTCACACTTCAAAGACTTTTGAATCTATATCCTCAGCTAAAATGTCCCTCTTGAGCTCCAGACAAAAACTTCTAGCTACCTAATTGGCACAGGCACATGGAGACACAGATGAACATCAGGTTTAATACGTGGAGGGCTGTGCTTACTATCTTTTCTTTTTGCAATATGTCGCCTCCCACAGTACCAGCCTTGATTAATGCCAGGGAGTTCCCCACTTCCTTTTCTTTATATTTGTTATTACTGTCCTGGTTCCAGTCATTGTGATTCCTTACTCCTTAAAATCTCTTTCTCCAACTTGGCACTGATATTAATAATAAAGCACTTTAGTTATGGCCATTTCCTCGTGATGTCCACTTAAAAGTCCGCAAAGAGTACAGTCTCACCCATTAGTGAGAGTTTGGGGAACGGCGTTTCTTGTCGTAGTGGTGAGGGATACTGCTGAGATGTAATAGGCAGTGTTGATAGAAGACAGGCAGGGACGGACAGTTCCACACACGGAGACAGTGGGCTGAAGCTTCAGGACTTCAGAAAGCTCCACTGAACACTCAGTAGGTGAAAAACCCACTCCACTGATCTAACCCGGATCGTATATCTCTGAGATGTGAAAAAATCAAATTACACGTTGTACAGTGAAATTTTCAAGAATGTTAATATCTGGGAGGAAAAAGAGAAAATCAAACTTTGTTTTAAAAAGTTGCTAAGAACATTTTGCAACTTTGGAAATAGCATGGATACGGCCGTGCAAGCAGTGCGGTGGATTCACTAGTACAACTCAGTCACCCCAGCCTGCACTAACTACAGGCAGCGTGGGGGACTCACTACCTCAACACAGTCACACCCGCATGCACTTACAAGAAGCAGCGTGGGGGACTCACTACCTCAACACAGTCACACCTGCCTGCACTTACAAGAGGCAGTGTGGGGGACTCACTATCTCAACACAGTCACACCCGCCTGCACTTACAAGAGGCAGTGTGGGGGACTCACAACCTCAGTGCAGTCACGCCCGCCTGCACTTACAACAGGCAGCGTGGTGGACTCACTATCTCAACACAGTCATGCCAGCCTGCACTTAGGACAGGCAGCGTGGTGGACTCACTACCTTAACACAGGCATGCCCACCTGCACTTACAACAGGCAGCATGGGGGACTCACCACCTCAGTGCAGTCACGCCCGCCTGCACTTACAATAGGCAGCGTGGTGGGCTCACTACCTCAACACAGTCACACCAGCCTGCAGTAACAACAGGCAGCGTGGTGGGTTCACTACCTCAACACAGTCACGCCTGCCTGCATTTACAACAGGCAGGGTGGTAGACTCAGTACCACAACTCAGTCACACCAGCCTGCATTTACAACAGGCAGTGTGGTGGACTCACTACCTTAACACAGGCATGCCCGCCTGCACTTACAACAGGCAGCGTGGGAGACTTACCACCTCAATGCAGTCACACCAGCCTGCATTTACAACAGGCAGCGTGGTGGACTCACTACCTCAACGCAGTCACACCAGCCTGTCCTTACAACAGGCAGCGTGGTGGACTCACCACCTTAACACAGGCATGCCCGCCTACACTTACAACAGGCAGCGTGGTGGGCTCACCACCTCAATGCAGTCACACCAGCCTGCATTTACAACAGGCAGCGTGGTGGGCTCATTACCGCAACACAGTCACACCAGCCTGTATTTATAACTGTCACATTCACAAGTGTGGGCACAGGAGAGCACCTATTTAATTATTCAGTGACTGTACCTGAGAATACGATGAAGTGTGTATTTTTGTCATAAGTTACTGTCCTTCATTTGATTGCTTACTACCATTGGGAGTACTATTATGATTTTTTAAAATTATCTATGTGGATAGCTTATGTTGTATATAAATTTAACTATAGGTTACTAAAGAAGTGTTAATAATATTTTTTCAATTCGAGTTGTTGAGTCTGGTGGGGTTGAAAACCATTTACCCACAGTGGAATCTAATGCAGCATGGCAGTAGGGGCCATCAACATTCAGTCTTCATTCACCTCCTTCATTCCTACTATCCTTTATAAACACATGGCATTTTCCGTTCAGTTACAGATTCTCGTGCGGGCTTTTCTTTCTTTCTTGAATGGAATAAAGGAATACATAGAGAGGTGGCAAAAAATGCTTACACATTTTAAGAAAGGAGAAAACTCCATGAAATTTGTACTACTCCAGTCACGTTTGACTTCTGCAATTATAAGAGGTTCTCAACATGACTTGTATTCATCTTTTGTTATCAGTATATATTGAGTATCATAATTTTCATAGTCTTTTCCTTTCTTAAAATGTGTACATACTTTTCTGGCACCCTATGTATATATATTTATTGTCACCAAATTTATCAAAAGCCCCTTCTTAAAATAAATTTATATATATATATAAAGATATATATATCATATGTATTTAGTATTCTGTTTGGCATATTGAGTGCATACGTCTGGTATTTTTCTGCCCAATATCCATCTTTTTCCTAATGACAGCGTGATTTCTCTCGGAAAAAATCTGTTGGGATTATAATCAGAAGCCTGGCCCTTCTCCAGCTAAAGGAGTAAACAGATCTACTGAAAATCACTATTTGGGAGTCCTGAGATGAAGGAAAAACAAACACACACAAAAATCTGAAAGCTGCTGGAGTTCATCCATTCCCGGCTGAGGCCCTGAACAAGGCATAATGCGTCGGTTATGAGGCCACTCCTTCTTTTCCCCCTTCCTAGTCCTCCAGCCTTGTCATGGTTCTTCCTTCTCTTAAGCCTCATTCTTCAACCTCCTGTTGATTCTGTGAGCAACTAATATCTTCCTAAATTTCCCTTAGATTGGACATTTACTCAACAGTGTTTGATTAAGGAAGAGGAACTTGGTTTCCCCACTGGCCAACAAAGAACTACAACCAGTATGTATAGATTTCATGATCTTTTTTTCAGTGAATACATGAAGGAATGAATACAAATTCTGTGTGTGTAAGTGTTGCTCTTTTAAGTGTAAGCATCTTAAAGCTCAACGAGATTTAATAACCAGCCTCTGTACTTATCTGCACTCTACCACAGGTGCAATCAACATCTTGGTATGTTTTTAATATACCGCTTTTGTTTCCGAAGCAGGACACTTGCTCCAGGTGTTTTTCTCTGAGTGAAAATCTTTTCCCCTAGATTGTCTCATGCTTCTCTTCTTTATTTCCAGGGCTGTCACGTATAGTTTTGGAGTTTGGGCACTGCACAACTGGCATATAAGTTCAATGCAAGGTTAACTCTAACCCCAAACGTGGGCACTGCAAATGCACCCCAGAGCAGGTCTGCATCACACAAAAGAAAAGACATACAGTATTTACTTATGTGCTTAAAGATACCATACGTGCTGGTAGAATTGCTCACTTTCTTTCATTATCTGCTCAAAATACTTCCAAAGAGAGATTTTTCTCTGATCGCCACTCCCTAAAATTGCCTACACTCTCATGACAATGCCTGCTTTGTTCTTTCTCAAATCAC
>CAUYQV010084408.1:0-46279 GCA_963574575.1 Galagoides demidoff
ATCTGCCACAACGCCCGGTTGTTTTTTGGTTATAGTTGTCATTGTTGTTTGGCGGGCCCTGGCTGGGGATTCCAACCCGCAACCTTAGTTATACGTGGCGGGCGCCTTTGCCGATTGAGCCACAGATGCTGAGCCTATTGTTTTTTTTCCATCTTACTCTGTGGGGTTTGGCATGCTATTCGGTTATGCCCATGTTTTTTTGTTTGATTTTAGGGGTTTGGCCGGGCCCGTCTACAAGGGGAATTTTTGTGATCCTGTTAAAAAAAAAAAAAAAAAAAAAGAAAAGTGTTTGTGTCTTTGAGAAGAACTGCCCCATTAAATATTTTAATATACTATTCTTTATCTTTGCATATTTTTTGTCATGCCTAATTTATCTGCAATTAGGAATGCCAACTTCTTTTCTTGCAATCTGAATGGCATATATATATATATAATATAATATTTCCATACTTTTAATTTCATTTGATCTGTGTCATTAAGAGTAAATTGCAATTTGTGTAATCATTATAAATAAATTTGTTCTCCCAATTTAAATAGGCTGACAATATCTGTTTCTCAATTGAAGAGTTTGTAAGTACTGGAATGTAATCAACATGATGAGGTTTTATCTATAATCTCACTATTCAGTTTTCTTTTATCTTTTGTTCTTTTTAGAGTCTATTTAGTGTATGTAGCAGCCCATATAGCCTATGGCTAGGAGGAGGGAGAGTTATACCCATATAACTCAATAATGGAACACCTTGGTGAAAAGGGCATGGAGAGGGACTTAGCTCTTGTACGAAGCATGAGAGCTTGTGAGATGAGAGCACTGGTGAATTGGTAGTCTCTACACCTGTGGTGTTGAGAGGCACGAGATCAGCCTTACATTAGGCCAGAGGAGAAGGCAGTTGGGAGTATGCACATTCTATCATGGACCTACTTACTCTGACTGTGTCTCCTCTCCAGCCTGCAGAACTCCAGCACGGGGTCTCTCTGCTGAAGATCACTAAGCTCTGTTAAAGACTAAGATCTATCTTTCTAAGAAGACTGCTTTACTCTCTCTAAGACTCTCTCTCTCTCTCTCTCTCTCTCCTGCTAAAGTAGATAGCCCTCAGGCACCTAAGAGAAATTGTTCCTGAGCAAGATAGCTTAGGGGTCCGAGTCTGGAACCTAGTTAAACCTGCCAAGGCCTGGCCAGTCCTGGGCCCTGACAAGCAGTGGCAGCAGTGGGCTGTGACAAGTGTATGTAGAAATCTATTTAGAATATTGTACCACTTCACACCTCATACTTTACCACATATAATTACTAAATCACAGATCATAAAACATAAGATGAGTGAATTTTTACAAAATTTTAATGGTCACATAATTTGGAGTAAATTGAATCAAAAATGTCCCCTTGGTGATGCACTTACACATGGCCTATTAATGTAAATAAATAAGTTGAGGAAATTCCAAATCTTTCAATCATCCAAAGTGTAGAAAAATTAATATTCTCCAATTTAGATGAAATCAAAGAAAATTTCCAGTAAATACATACTGTTTTCAGAGAAAAGTAAAACAGGGAAATGACCAATCTCTTCAACAATTTGAAAGACAATCTATTCGTTTTTGTTTTCTTTTCTTTTCTTATTTTTTCATTTGTTTTTCTCCTTTTGTTTTCTTTTTAAAATTCTATCTCAGGAAATGATGCCTCTAAGATGCTTTGACTGTGTTCCCAACTAATAGGAATCTGCTTTCTGTCTCTCTTTTCTCCCTATGATTTCCAGAAAACCAGTCTATTTTCAAGTGACTCACAAGGATTTTGAGCCTTTAGTCCAAAACAAATGATGAGAAAAACTTTATAATTTCCATAAGAAGTTAGAAATACTATTTAAATCAATTAGTTCCAGTTTAATAGTGAGTCCATGTGGTATTTGTTTTCCCATTCCTGAGCTACCTCACTTAGAAGAATGGTCTACAGTTCCATCCAGGTTGTTACAAAGGTATTAGTTCAATGCCCGTGTGCACAGATGGTAGCAGAACTCAGCAGAAACCAAGCAGGTGTCGCGTGGGGAGGGGTTTTGTAAATTTGCACCTAATGAGTACGATGCCTATCACGATAATTGGGATACTTACAACTTTCAGTCAAAATGCACAAGAACAATTCATGTAATGAAAACATTTGTACTCCCATGAGATTCTGAGATTCTGAAATTTTAGAAAATGAACTACTATTCTTTAGAAGATAAGCATTTTACAGAAGGATGTTGACATTTCACATTTATACATGTATACCACTCTGCCCCACCATGGTTTTTAACTTATTTTTTAAAATCGGTATTACTACCATTTGGCCAGATTCTCTTAAAACAAATAGGAGCATCTGATATACCTACTCAATATTTTTATAATTCTGACTCACAAGTAATAAACTGGATATCTTCGATATGGATGACTCTAGGATACATCTAATCTCTTCCATGTTGTAATTATCATTGCAAATATTTTATCAGAGATAGAACATGTAAAAGAATATAAATACATTTTGTAATTTTGAATGCATTTTTCTTCTTTATTATCCACAATAGAATCTCCTAGATTCACTCAGGTATACTTATTGTTACATCTCTTATAACCCAGTATATTTACATACAAATTAGTACTATAGAGTGTTTTTTCAACTACCATATATTTCTTCTGAACTAAAAATTCCACCATAGAATTCTCTTTTATTTAAAAAGGGGAGGATTCTCTGTTAAAAGGAAAAGAGGGGACAAAGTAATAGTCTGACTGATTTTCTTGCCTTTTTTTTTTTTACGTAACTACTAAATTTTTTTTTTTTTTTTTTTGAGACAGAGCCTCAAGCTATCCCCCTGGGTAGAGTGCCCTGGCTTCACAGCTCACAGCAACCTCCAACTCCTGGGCTCAAGCAAGTCTACTGCCTCAGCCTCCCAAGTAGCTGGGACCACAGGTGCCCGCCACAACGCCCAGCCATTTTTTGGTTGCAGCCATAATTGTTGTTTGGCGGGTCCAGGCTGGATTTGAACCCGCCACCTCAGGTGTATGTGGCTGGCACCTTAGCCACTTGAGCCACAGGCGCCAAGCCATAACTACTAAATTTTTACCCTACTGGACTCTATCTAGCCTGGCTTGCATTTTCTGAGTTCTTCAAAGAGCCAGTTTTTCTAACTACACTATAATTTTCACTATTAGCTTAATCTATTTAAAATATTATTTTCAGAGGAAATTTCTTAAAATATTGTTAAAATCTTATGTCACCTCAATGAAAATCTCTCATGGAGCACATTGTTAGTTACACATTGCCTCACTTTCAAAGGATAACAATCTCTCACCTGTCTTTATACTTGACCTCTAGAGACACTTTGCCAAGTTAGAGTGGTTATATATTCTTAATTACAGAAACTGACCATGACCCCAGATCGTCTTTTCTGCTCTTCAAATTTCTTGTGGTGTCCATGGTTCCTTCTGAAAATTTTCTGTGATCTGATCTGCCTCCACAGAAAACTGTGGTCCATTCCCTGTTAACCTCTACCACACATTATGTCTAGAAGGTGAAATGCTTTTATTCAAAATATTCATTTTTCATGCATAGTCTATTCATTCACAGATGTTCACTGACCTCTTTGTGCTAGACTCAGTGTTAAATATTTAAAATATGTGATGAAATGGGCTCCACCTGCTTTCAAATAACAAACCTGAGTTAGACTGGGCTACAGATACAAAAGAAACAGTTGGACCACAGAATACACAATACAAATTAGATAGTTATGAAAAATAACACACTTGATTTACACCTAGTCTTCTTCATGGGTGCTTATATTGACTTATTTTTGTAAAAAAAAAAAAATTGTAGAGAAATATACAAATCTCTGGACCAAATTTGAAAGACACAATGGTAATCCACACATATATGCCTGTGTTTGTTTATGTGTTTGTGGGTCTGTGTGAAATTAGTCAGAATATTAAAAAGTAACATACCAAGTATTTAAATATCTGATAATGTTAGATGGTATTGTAGAATATAAAATGTTCTTCATATTTTGAGTTTAAAGATTTAAAACTTAAATGTGTGTACTTAGATTTGGGAGACAAAATCTTTTATGTTATTAGGTGATATGTAATTTATAATAATTCCCTAGGATCTATATTGTTATTTTAATGAAATTTAACATTTCAAAAAAAAGTTTTTATGAGAAATAGACTGAAATAATTATATTTTAAATTTTTATCAATAAAATATATCCTGGATTATAAATTTTAATTTTTATACAGAAAGGTAATAAAGATGTAATTAGCTATTACTGAGAGTTGTGGAAAATTTTACTCGCCTCTCTTAAAATGTTTTTTTTTAAATATTTGATTACAGATATCTCTGTTAGAATAGTCATACAAATATGTATGTATATATTTGTTTATAAATATGTATATTTTATTTATAAACATATAAATATGTTTCTATTTGCAATTTGCTCATCACAATTTCTTAAAATATATATTACAACTATCATTCCTTGGGAAATAACATTTTAGTAAAAAATAAATTCTGAATAATGTGACTATCTTGAACAACTCATTTTTTGAGGCCAAGATATAGAGTTCCTAGCATGTTGGGAATCTCTATGTGAGAACTTATGACCCTCTTTTGATGATTTCTCATTCTTCAATTTCAGCTTTCATATTCTCAAAATACTTATATATAAATAAAGTCCACAATATTAATTAAATTCAATAACTGTGCTGGTTAGTCAACAAGAAAATAGCTAGTTTATAAATGGTGAATCTACTTGTTTGCCCTGACAATCAAATTGAAGGGCTTACCTCTAGATATACATGCTAAAAATATATACAGAAAAACTATTTTCTCTGGTATCAGCTTCACGAACTATAGCTAGAATACATGGAAACATCAATCTTCTAGATTGTTTAAAAGGCCCTGCTAGAGCCTGAGTTTATCACTTTATTACCATCACGTGGGTCTTCTGTTTATCATCATGTAATTGAATTTGCCAACGCCTGAATAATTTTTATGACTCCATGTCACTGGATTGTTATCATATCTGTGTCACAATAGAATTTGAGGGAGAAAGAATATTTTCTTCCCCATGAGTATATGCTTGGTTGTATTTACATAATACATTTGTCAATTTATTCATTCACAATTGAATGTTAAAAATTATAGATTTCTAAGATCTGGAAGAGAACTGACATATCATGTAACCTAATCTTCATGTAATAATATTAATGCCAGGTGGTGCCTGTGGCTCAAAGAAGTAGGGCACGAGCCCAAGCCAAAAGCTGCAAAAAATAATAAATAAATGAATAATAATAAAATAAAATAACTTGAAGTTGTGCTTTAAAAAATAAAAAAATCTATTATTTTCCATTGTGGAAAAAAAAATCCATATCTCAGTAAAAGCAAAGAGAACTTCACTTGAATTTTCTTTTGTTGAGTCAGTTCAATTCTAAGTTGAAAAGCAGATAAGTCAATATCATTTTATTTAAAGTATTTATTAAATACTTGGATAAGGCACTTTGCTTGGAGTAGGAAAGACTGTTGCTCCTTGACATGGATACCTCTGTGGCCACCCACAAATGGGTAGTGATTAGCTGTGTCCTTATCCTGCCCTGGCAGTTAAACCTAAGCAACTTAATGTTTCCATTAAGCTAAATGTCATTCCCAGAGTTTAAGAATTGGAGCATTTCACTATTTTGAAAGGTATCTAAAACTTGGAGATGGTTAATTACAAGCAACCTCAACTAGGCCAATTGGGAGACACAGGGGAAACTCTCCTTAAGGCCCATACTGAGCTTTTCACTAGGTTGCAGGTTCAAAACTAGGGAAGACAAAGGACGCTGAAAAGGGAACTCTGATCTTCAGACAATTAATTTACTGGCTTAACTTTTCCACTCCATGATTAGTGACTGTGCTTATTTCAAAAATAAGTATGGTTTGATATTACTTAGACATTGACAACAGATAACAGTTTGTCTTAGAATAGATGTTACATTAAAAAAAGGAAGATCTGAATGTGGAAAGAGAAACAGTGAACATGGTGATGTTGTTTGCACCACCTTCCCACCTTGGCAGAGTTATTTTAATGCCAGTGTATTTTTCACTTACATGCTTCTAGAACCTGCCACCCTCCTCCCTGTACATAATACTTTAATATGTTTGGCTTCTCCATAAGTTACATAATCACATCATTACATCACGCCCATGCATAAGAACAGCAAGGATGAAAATCCAAGCAACCAAGCTTCCATTTCATGTCAATGTCCTATTTTACCAGAGATTATGATATATGTCTAACTTTTGGTTTCTGTAAGTGGAAATTAGACCTTGCACACAATCTACTTAGAGAATCCCTCTCTGTTGGATGGTGTTCAGATGTTAAGTTGCTTAAAATCAAATACCTTTTACACCTTCTTGGGAACATTGTGTATGTGTCAACATTGCCTAAGCTGTCATTTCATATTTCCTCTTGCCTATGTCATAAAACATAAACTCAAATATGACAATGACAGAAAATATTTTTAATGAATATAAACCCTTAATCTACTCTTATTTTTACTGTATATTAAAATAGATTCTTAACAACTTACATGGTACCTCAACTCCAACACAAATTTTAGGCTATAAAGCAGAAGAATAATCATAATTCCGATATACTTCTATAATCATTTATATATTAATTGGAATTTTTATTTCAAATAATCATATTCCATAAAGCAGCCATGAAGTTATTCAAGGATTCTGTATAAAATCAAGAGGAATACTGTGAATAAGGCTCAGAAAACATGCAGGAGCCAAGTAGGACAAGGTCTGTACAATTTTAAGAATGGAATACAATGTGACAAGCAAATGAAAGAATGTAAATTACTCTACTTAATTGCTAGGTGGAATGACAAGGCCTCAGTGAATTTTCATGGTGAACGTAGAATCTGGGAGACCACTTAGCATTGTCAAACGTGCTAAATTATGTAAACGAGTTCATCACACCATTTTTTTTAGATTTAAATAAAAGATACCATTGTGGCCCAGCAGCTGAAAACATGCATTAATTTCTCCAAAGTGCAATTAAATTCAAACCAAGAGCAAAACACCTACAGCGGTATTGAAAATGAAACCAGTGGTTGCTGTGTCTCACTGTGGAAAGCATCTCCTATTTAATAACTTCCTAAGTTTGATTGTGTAGAAACCTTATAGGACTGCATGTGATAAATGTTTATTCTGGTTTAAATATGTTTCTTAAATGACTAGAAAATGGTTTCTCCCTTTTAAATATGTCATGTTGCAATCGGAAATCTTACAGCCTATAATGAAAGCACTAGGGTTTATAGTGAATTCTTATAATTTTATGTTGCTTCGGCATTCTATTTTGAATACAAATATAAACTTCTCAAGCCAGAAGCAGGGCTCAGTAACACTTAACACAGTTTCCCATTCTATACTAAACCCAAATGGTTCAAACCAGTGGCCAGAGAAAAGAACTTGGACATATCTCACCTGCCTAAAAGAATAGGCTATCTGTTTTCCTGCCATTTCCTTTAAAAGAATCATTGAGGTATTTGCCTGCAAACTCAAAGTGATCCATACCCTATTCTCAGTACTGCAGGTGGTTAGGTGCGTCTTCAATCCTCTGACCTCTGATTACCGTCTTGTATGACACACAAACAGAGGAGGACTTCAGCCCTAACTCATTGCATATCCTTTCCCAGGATCTATAAGTAAACTAAACAACACAAAACAGAAACAAACAACAACAAAAATCAAACAAACAACACATTTCCTATTTTGGCAGGATACTAAATGTCTACCTTCTATCTGAAAAGCTAAGGTTTCCTGCAGCAGAGTAAGGGTCAAACAGGCATAAACTGGACATGGATCAGACAAGAGCCACCAGGGCTCCTGTCAGTATAAACAAGTTTTTCATAAGAGGGAGCTGCAGTTACAGATCAGACAACTAAGAGTTAGATTGTCCACCAGGTTAAACATACATACTATGAGAGGCATATTATGAACATTTACACTCAGCGCCCCTTCGTTTCCCCTAGGGCAGTATTGTGGCTACTTTGTACTAGAACCTAAACTTATTTGGATGAACCTCAAACATTTGTCAATGTATACACTTTGTTACTAATTTTTTTTTTTTTTAAATGGAGCCTCAAGCTATCCCCTGGGTAGAGTGCCATGGCATCACAGCTCATAGCAACCTCCAACTCCTGGGCTCAAGCGAGTCTCCTGCCTCCGCCTCCAAAGTAGCTGGGACCACAGGTGCCCGCCACAATGTCCAGCCATTTTTTGGTTGCACCCATCATTGTTGTTTGGCAGGCCCGGGCTGGGGATTCGAACCCGCCACCTTAGGTGTACGTGGCTGGTGCCTTAGCTGATTGAGCCACAGGTGCCGAGCCATTTGTAACTAAATATTGGCAGTTGATATGAGGTTTTACAAATTCATTGGCTCCTGTGTCTCAACCTATTCAGGCTGCTGTTACAAAATACCAAAGACTAGGTAGCTTATAAATAGCAGAAATTTCTTGCTCCTAGTCCTAGAATCTGGGAAGTCTAACGGAGGTAGACTGGTGTTTGGTGAGGACCTGTTTCCTCACGTGGCATATCCTTGGTTCTATCTTTATATCATACAAGAGTAAAGAAGCTCTCTTGGGCCTATTTTACAAATGGACAACTACTTACTATGGTTTCACTCTCAAAACCTAATCACCCCCCAAAGGCCCCAACTTCTAATACCATCACATTGTTAATTAAATTTTGGGAGGACACAAACACTCAGACTGTACCATCCCTAATTGAGTAAATCTTAGGAAATTGGTAGAGTAATGAACTTAGATCTAATCCAAGCATGTGTATTCCAGCAATTCTTAGAAGCATAATTTTCTCTTTGTTACTTTTTAATATCTCAGATGTCAGGATGTGTTCTACAACCTTATATACATATTGATTTTGGTATTTATGGTTTCTCCCCTTAAGAGCAAGAAACTGGGCAAGAAACATGAGCAGAACCTTCTCTGAGGAAGACAAATGACTAACAAACATATGAAAAAATGCTCATCATCTCTAATCATCAGAGAAATGCAAATTCAAACCACCCTGATCTATCACCTAACCGTAGTAGGATTAGTTCACATTACAAATTCCCAAAGCTGCAGATGTTGGTGTTGATGTGGAGATAAGGAATCACTTTTATAGTGTTGATGGGATTACAAACTAATACAGCTTCTTTGGAAAGAAGTGTGGAGAATGATCAAAGAACTCAAATTAGACCTCTCATTTGACCCTGCAATCCCACTACTAGGGATCTACCCAGAAAAATGCAAAAGATGTAAAGTCACCATCTTTTCACGACTGAATATTATTCCATGATGATACACATATACCACAGTTTGTTAATCCATTCCAGGGTTGACAGGCATTTAGGTTGTTTTCACATATTGGAGATTGTCACCCGAGCTGCAGTAAACATTCTAGTGCAAACATCTTTATGGCAAAACTATTTTTTAAACCTGTTTGTTTATACCCTCACATTAACTTGAAATAAAAAAAAATAATAGAACATATAGAGGTCATCTCTCAGACTACTTGAAGCTTCATAAGTCTTGTACTACTATTGAGGAGACACAAGGAGTGTGAGATGATGATTTTTTTCTCGGCCAATTAAGTTAAAATTATAATGAATTTAAATCTACTAAATAAATTAATTAGATATCTTGTGGGCTTACTTGCCTTATCTCATACATACAACATCTCTTTCCAGAGAATATAGATGTTATACAACAAAGGGATTAGGGTCAGTACATCTAGAACTCATCAGCATTGTGTATAAGGTCTGTGACTTCGGAGAGATTGTGCAACCTCTTGACCGCCTGTTCCCCTGTTTTCTTCCTTAGTTAAAAAACAACAACAACAAAAAGGAATGTTCATGATCAATTTCTAGGAGTAATTGCATTAAGTGATGTAAGTAATATGTGTATAACAGAAGTTGGCAAAAATTAAGAACTCAGTAATGTTAGCTCTTATTATTATAAAATCCATTTCATCTTGTGAAATAAAGAACATCTTTTTGATGATTAGAACAGCATTACAAGAAGGTTGAGGGTTTAAACATTATAATTTACATCTATTTTTATCTTAGTTAATTTTAGGAAAGTTTCTAGGTAAAGGTGATTCCTCAAATGTTTCTTAGAGACAAAGAAACATTTGGGAAAGTCACTTCAATTGATGGTACTTCCCTCTATGTATAACTTATTCTCTCTGAAACAGTCAGTTCTCTTAGTCATAGAACCTGCTTCTTCTGTTATTAATAATACTCTTCACTTATCAGAGAGCTCTAATTCTAGTGAGCTAAAATTTGACTAAATATATGAATACCATCCAATCTGGAAATAATTGTATGAAAAATGTATTCATATTATTTTCAATATTTATAAAAACCTTCTTTTTTCTAAAATTGGAGCTAAAACAACCCCTTTCTTCAAGGAGTTCAAAATCTATGAAGGAGTCTTACAGTAAAAACACAAGTCTCAAAAAAGGCTTCTACTCAGGGAATGATATTGAGCTGTCTTTAGATGTATAAAGAAATCTGCCAAATAACAGGAAATTGCAAGAGAAGTGCAAATTTGTGCACTAGAACTACAAGATGCTCCGAGAAATCATGCATAAGGAACTGATAAAAGACTTAACAGGTAAAACTGCAGAGCAGTCCTGGGATCACCCATATAGAGCCCCCCACACGCCGTGCCACTGAAACTACTGCGTTGAATGCTTATTGTGCCAGCCACACGATCAGATTTACCCTTTAGAAAAATAAAGTAGGGGGAATTTTGAATTTAAAATTCAGTAACATATCTAAAGTTTACCCACATTTAGAGTAATTGAGAGGTTTGGTTTCAGGCAGTATTTTACAAGGAGAAAAAAAAATAACTGGGTGTTGAGTATAAGTGTGTGATTAAACTAGCACTTATTGTTTATTTTATACAAGGTATTATGTTTGTTGCATACAAACACAAATATATTGTATTATATTTGTGTTATATATAAATATGTACTGATATATAATATTTCACTGAATTTCATATTCAGTGAAATATATAATTATATATAGTATAAATGTAATATTTCATCACATCCTCAGTGCAGTTTTATCAGACAAAATTGTTAATCAACTCCTCCACGTTAGAAATGACAAACCTGTGGTTTCATGACTTTATTTTATCTACTCAGGGAATGACATTGAGCTCTCTATAGATGTGTAAAGGTGAAAATGTCATGAAATTTATGTTTAAGTATAAAATCCCAGATTCATGCAACTTTTGTAATCAGTCTAATTTTATCAGCCAATACAGTAATTTATGATTTATAGACTAGCTTTGCCCATACAGCAGTATTTGAACAAGATAATCTTGTTATGAAATCATTAAGAAATATCAAATTAAATTTACTTGTAATTCCTTATATAGATATTGTCACCCTAATCTACTCAGTTAAGATGAGAACACCTGCCACCTTCTCTTTGCAATTCTGCTAGGAACTACCAGCCTGAGGAAGCCATTTCTTCCTAAAAATATAGTCAGATGACTACAGCAACTAAAAGTAGGATATAAAATAAATCTAGGCTGCTTGAGGTGGCTAGTGCCTATAATCCCAGCATTATGGAAGGCCAAGAAAGAAGGATTCCTTAAAGCCAAGATTGTGAAACTAATCTAGGCAATACAGCAAGACCTGCTTTCTACAAATTAAAAGAATTATCTGTGGTGACACATTCCTGTAGATCTAGATACTGAGGAAGCTGATATAGGAGGATCTCTTGAGCCCAGTAATTTGGGGCTCCAGCAAGCTAATGAGCTATGATTATGCAACGGTGCTATAGCCTGGGTAAAAGAGTGAGCCCCTGGCTCAAAAAACAGAACAAGGCAGCACCTGTGGCTCAAGTTGTAGGGCGCAGGCCCCATATGCCAGAGGTGGCAAAAACTGCAACAAAAACAAACAAATAACAACAGCAACAATAAAATAAAACACAAAAGAATGAATCAATAAGTAAATAAAGATTTCTGCATATTTCCACATTCAAATATAACTACAATAGAACCTCTATAGTTAACCACCATCGTACAATGATCACCTTCTTAAGTTGATCTAATTTTTATAGACCAGACATCTGTCAGTGGCCTACTATCAAAACAGTAGGGCTACTTCCTTGAGTTGACCACCTTTGTATGTTGAGCAGTTTGTTACGGTCATTTGGGTGGTCAACACACAGAGATTCCACTGTAAATCAGAAGTGCATAGGACACATCTAAAGCTAATGCTGTTAACTTTAAACTGTGTTTCATTCAATGATTTCCTAGTGAGTAAACATAACAGACGGGGTGACTGAAGGGTATCAATGTGTGCTTATAAGAATAAATTTGTATTTTGTTGTCTATGAATTAATTGAAGCTTACCAAATATTGGCTGTAGTGAGAATTTTTTTCAAATTATCACTAGTGAAGATCTCATATTGTAATTTGATCCAAACAATAAAGTTTAGCTGTTATAAATTTAAAGAATGATGATGTTTTTAATACTTTAAAATATATTTGCATCAGTTATGGTATTGATAGAATGAACATCTTTTCTCGAAGACCAGTATCTTCCTTCCTTTCCCTCAGTAGCTTTTAAATAATCTCCATTGTTTTTCAAAACCACAACTCTGGAGGCAGCCATGGCTGAGTACTGGAATATTTTTTTTTATTTGCCCTCATTACCTCAGTGCTCTAATTCATGCTCATGGCTTGAAATACATTTTCTGGCAAGTACTACACATTTTATGTCTCCCAGCTAGACCTCTGTTATGAACATCAACTGCTAACTTATCCATCACGTGTAGTCATCTCCAATTTAAAGTATCCAAAATTAACACATGCCATTTTCCTCAGTGTTACTCCACATACAGTCTTCCCTCCTCAGCTAAGGATAAAACCATTTTTTTCTGGTTGTTCATGCTAAAAACTGGAGCATTCTTTACTCTTTCTGTTCTCTCAAAATGCATGTATGTTACTAAACAATATATCATTAGCACCATGATAAAATATATATTCAGAATTAAATGTTGCATTAGCATAATTCTCTCCATTCTCTTTTCAAGAACTATTGTGCACATACTGGGGACTCTCAGTCTTCCGTCCATGTCTCTTAACCACACACACAGACACACCCCTTTTCATTTTCTTTCTGCAAAGTTCTAAGTTAATTCCTTAAATTATTCTATAAGTCATTATTTATCTTTTTTTTTCTTTTTTGTACAGACAGAATCTCACTTTATTGCCCTCAGTAGAGTGCCGTGGCGTCGCACTGCTAACAACCACCTCCAACTCCTGGGCTTAGGCAATTATCTTGCCTCAGCCTCCCAAGTGACTGGGACTACAGGTGCCTGCCACAACACCCGGCTATTTTTTTGTTGTTGTTACAGTTCAGCCAGGGCCAGGTTTGAACCTGCCACCCTCAGTATATGGGGCCAACGCCCTACCCACTGAGCCACAGGTGCTGCCCAGTCATTATTTATCCTTTTAAACTTGAAAAGAAATGTTCCTTCTAAAATATCTTTATTCATATCTTTATTTAATCTACTCCAATATCTGTAATGTCTATAGATACATATATATGTATATGTATATATGTATTTGTGTGTGTATATATATATATATTATTCTCTACTTTGTTGTTGTTGCAGTTTGGCTGGGGCTGGGTTCAACCCCGCCACCCTCAGTATATGGGGCTGGTGCCCTACCCACTGAGCCACAGGCACCACCCTAGATACATTTTTTTTCCTTAGGTTTATTTTTTTATATTGTATCAAGCCATCCTACTGTTTTCTCATGAATGTTTTACAAAAATTATTATTTTTTGTACACTTGCATCCGTCTCTTGGAACGACATAGAATACTTATTTTAAAAATTTGTCCAGCTCTTCTATTAAATGTTTTACCTACACTTAATTATATATTTGCTAATTTTATTTGCTAAGTTTCTTAGCACTATGTGTGGTTGCTTCAGGTTCTCTGATCATTATAATACTAAAAGAAAATACGAATTGAATTCATGAAGCTTGTGGCTTAGATCAAATAATTAGCATGTGAAATCTATTTTAAAAGGGTCAGGCTCCTAAAAAAGGTCATCTAATTATAATTAGCAAAGATTCATGGTGGTTAGAAGAATAAACAACAGAACTGATCTTAAACACATCTTCAATAATTAGCTAGCTATTTGATCTTTTTGGCCTATGTTTACAAATATTTAAAATTGTAATAAAAATTGTACCTATATGATGCATTTGTTGAAATCATTGAAATAATTTTAGTTAATAACCTAACAAATGATTTGCATATAGTGGGTGATTCAAAATATCATTTGTAATAATAATTATTAATTTCATAGAAATATGGCCATCTTAGCTTTTTTATTTAATAAGAACCTTATCCTTTATACTGTTGCCATGTTCTAACATTTGCTTTTACTTATGCCCTGAGGTTTATATTACACCATTGAATATTTTAAAATTCTAAACATCTTCATTTCAAATTTTGAATCAAGTATTTGCATTTTTTAACATAGAAATACAATATTTTCCTTCCTTAAGATCAGCTACAATGTTCTTCCAAGTATAAATATAATAAAATTTAGACTTTTTAACTCTTTGACTTAATAATGTAAGTCAAAAATATATATAAAAGTGTTTCATTTATTTAAATTTTTATAGTTCCCAAATTAAATACTTATTTTATATCCACAGCTGTGTCATAATGTTCCATAATGTGCCACAGTGCCAGATTCAATTTTGAAAGTTGTTTAAAAATTTTCCAAAAAAATTGTCATATTTCTTAAATGAGAATCTGCTCAGCTGGAAAGAATTCCCCAAAAAGTAATATGGAATTTTACATATCCCATAGGGCATACAAAACATAATGCTTGGGTAAAGTCCAGTATGCTATGGATTAAGAATATAGTAACATTTTTTCAAACATAAGTTTTAAACTTTGGCTTCAGAAATGAGGAAGAACTGATACCTTTTTACAAAAAAAAAAAAAAAAAGCACAAGTGCTTTAATATAGGTCCTTTGGGAAGGTATCAAAGATGAGAAACATTACTTTTGAACATTCTGTAGGTATGTCTATTTCACAGATATATCCAGAAGAAAAAATAGAATTTCTACTCTGTGAATCTATAGCTATGTCCAAACCAAGTCTTCATTGATTCAAATGCCAGTTCTCAAAAACAGCTCAGCATGATTAATATCATTCAGTTCACCAGGATGTTACACTTCTTTTTTATTAATGAGTAGCGTGTATTCTACCTGACTTGATCATAAAACAAACCGAGCTGTGCTAAGGTCATAACATTGATTACATTGTCTCTTCTGAATGTCGGATAAAACAATTCTTCAGCATACTTAAAACTGACAACAATTAGATAACTGCTAAGAATTTTCTAAACAAACAAACAAAAAACAAAAACAAAACCAGTTCATATGGATCAATAGAAAAGTTTAAAAACACGTGACAACAAAAAAATATTTCATGTCAAATTCATTTGTTACTATCTTTGCTATAAGCTGTACTTGCTCAGTCCTGAGAGGTTTTTTGCTAATACCCCTTAAATAGTAAGTAATCTGCTAATTATTTTAGTTTTTTAAAACTTTTTTAGTTATTTAAAACCTAATAACCCTGCTACCACAACTGTACTCTAAATGATTATTCCACAGGGTATAAAAACAGCCACTGCAAGCAGCATACAGATTCCTACCTTGAAAGGTAGTTATATCAGCATGCATTTTTTAAGTGATATTTTTTTTCCTCCTTCTGCCAAATATCCTCCTCTTCCCCCACTTCTGCTTTCTTCTACCCTCAAACTGTACTATATTAGTGTTTTATTATTTTGACGAGAATGTAATTATTTATATATTGTTTGATATTAATATGGAGTACACTGGATATTTTTCCATTTTTATGACACTCTACTAAGAATATATTTAAACTCGATCCATGTAAATGTAACAGATGTAAAGTCTCCATCTTTTTTATTGGCTGAATAATATTCCACGATATACATATACCACAATTTGTTGATCCATTCATGGGTTGATGGGCACTTAGGTTGCTTCCATGACTTGGCAATTATGAATTGAGCTACAGTTAACCTTCTAGTACAAATGTCTTTGTGGTAAAATGATTTTTGTTCTTCTGGTTAGATACCTAGTAATGGGATTGCAGGGTCAAATGGAAGGTCTACATTTAAATCTTTGAGGATTCTCTATACTTCTCTGCAAAAAGCTGTATTAGTTTCCAATCCCACTTGCAGTGCAGAAATGTTCCCTTCTCTCCACATCCACACCAGCAGATGGTATTTGGGGACTTTGTGATATGGGCTAATGGAGTTAGAGTGGTTTCAATTTGCTTTTTTCTGCTGATTAAAGATTATCAGTATTTTTTCACATATTTGTTAGCCATTTGTCTATCATTCTGGGAAAAGCTGTTCAAATTTCTTGCCCACTTATAGAGTGGGTTGTTTGCACTTTTATTATTGTTTAATTTGAATTCTCTGTAAGTTTTAGTTATTAGGCCTTTGTCAGATTCATAACATACAAAAATCTTCCATTATGAAGGCTATTTGCTTTGTTTGTGGTTCCTTTAGCTGTGCAAAAGCATTTTAGCTTGATCAAATCGTAGTTATTTATTTTTGGTGTTGTTGCAATTGCTAGTTAAGGGATATTTCTCATAAAGGCCAGATATATGTTGCCTACAAGAAACCCACCTTACCTCAAAAGATAAAACTAGACTCAGGGTGAAGGGATGGGCAATGGTATTCCAGACAAATAGAAAGCAGAAAAAAGCTGAGATTGTAATCTCGTATGCAGATACAATTGGTTTCAAAACAACAAAAATAATGAAAGACAAAGACAGACACTACATACTAGTCAAGGGAAAGATACAATATGGAGAGATTTCAATAGATAACATCTATGTACCCTATCTAAATGCTTCTCAGTATATAAAACAAATCCTAACTGATCTGAACAATATGATATCTTCCTGCACTATAATAGTTGGTGATTTTAATACCCTACTGGCAGTATGGGACAGTTCCTTCAAGCAGAAACTAAACAAAGGAATAATGTACTTAAACAAGACCCTAGAACAAATGGACTTAACAGACACTTATAGAACACTTTATCCTAACAAAATTGATTACACATTCTTCTCCTCAGCCCATGGATCAACTTCCTAAATGATCATATCTTAGGTCACAAGGCTAAAATCAACAAATTCGAAAGAATAGAAATTACGCCCTTTATCTTCTCAGACCATCATGGAATAAAATTTGAACTCAACAGTAATAGAAATCTTCATACTCAGATAAAATTATGGAAATTAATAACCTACACTGAATGATAGCTGGGTCATAGATGAGATCAAGAAAGAGATCATTAGATTTCTGGGACAAAATGATAATGAAACACCAAACTATCAAAACCTGCTATGAGCATTTTTAGAGTAAAGGAAATTTCTGCTGTCAGTGAGCATTCTTAATGCTGTAGAAGGGGCAGCTGTTCACAGGATGATGTGAAGCCTTCCAGAGAAAGCCTTCCTCTCCCTAGCTTAATTTGGGTCTCTAATGATGTCAGAAGTTTCATCATTAATGTCAGAAACCTAGATTTGCCTTTTTGCATTTTATCATTTAGTCATTCATTCTTCAAATATTAAAAGGTGTTTCTTTAACAGACACATGAGGGATACAAAGAAGCATTAGCATACACCATCAGTGCTTAGCAATGGTTAACAACCTTAACAACCATTAAGGAATTGCAAAATTCAAACACTATGTGATACCACTACACACCTATTAGAATTCCCAAGTCCAAAATCTTGATAACACCAAATGCTGACAGGGACATGGAGGAGTACCAGATCTTCTTCATCACTGGTGAAAGTGCAAGATGTATGAGCCTCTTGAAGGACAATTGGTTGTCTCTCACAAAGTAAAGCCCAATCTTATGATAGTCTCTAGTTACCATATGGTATCCTCTGATATTTACCCAAAGGATTTGAAAACTTATATCCATAAACATACCCTCACGCAGATGATGATAGCAGCTTTAATCCTGGAAGCAAGATGCCCTTTGGTAAGCATCGGGATAAATGAACTGCGCTACATCCAGCTCCATATATTATGTAGTAATACACCGTGCTAAAAATAAATGAGCTATCAAGTCATAAAAATATATAGATAGGCTTTAAATGCATACTACTAAGTAAAATCAATTTAAAAGTCTACCCATTATATAGGACAAACTACCCACAATTTTGAAAAAGGACACAACTATGAATGGTTTCCAGGAGTTAAGGTGGAGGGAACGATGGAGTAAAGAATAGATCACAGAGGATTTTCTCACTACTGAAGCTACTCCATATAATAATATAATAGTGTGTTGTTTACATAAGAATGAAATCCACAGGATGTACAATATCAAGTGTAAATTCTAATGTAAACTATGGGCTTTGAATGATAATAATGTTTCAGGGTATCTTCACTGATTGTGTCAAATATACCATTCCAGGGTGAGACTTAACTATTGAAGGAGGCTGGGGGTAGGGGGCTGTGTGGGCAGGAGGATATTGGAATTCTGTACTCAGTTTTTCTGTTGATCTAAAACTGATCCAAAAATAAAAATATTAAGTAAACAAACATGTCAAACCTTATTTTAAAAGATAAATATCTGATCTCACAATCCACAGAACACTAGACTGAAATTAGCAGTTTAGGCAGGGTGCAGTGACTCGTGCCTATAAACCCAGCACTCTGGCAGGCTGAGGCAGGAGAATAATTTGAGCTCAAGCATCAGCCTGAGCAAAAGTGAGATCCCCCCACCTCTACTTAAAGTAGAAAAACTAGCTAGGGATTGTGGTGCATCTATCCAGGAAATCGAGAAAGAAAGGGGTTATTTGAGCACCAGAGTTGGAGGTTTCAGTGAGCTACAATTACACCAATGGACTTTGTCTCAAGAAAAAAAAGAAGAAAGAAGAAAAAAAAACCCAGTGTATTTACCATTTATATCAAGTACATTTAAACTCTCATGTAACATACAAATTCCTTTATGAGTGACACAAGTATGATTGAATATAGTAGAGATATGTACTTTAAAAAATGTTTTTAAAACATTACAATAAAACTAACTTCATTTGCATTCAGTGGCCTTAGACCAGGAAAGCTTTGTGTAAATTCCTAAAGTAGTAGATTAATTGTTAAGAATTTTAGGTATAATGAAATAGTAAATTGTATAGCATATCACAGATTGAAATATGACTATCCTTCTTGTTTGCTATAATTAAACAAATGATGAATAAGCACACTGAAAAAGGAGGATATTGGTTATGATTTCACATCTATGTAATTTCCTAAATACGTATATTTCAAATAAGTAAATTTTATACAATTGATTGTATTTTTCTTCTTTTGTTTCTACAATGGTTCCAATAATTGTCCTGTTTAGGGAAATTTCAATGTTATATTTGCAAACTCATTTTATAAAAACATACTGTTCCATTAAAGATATCATGAATGTCAGCAATATTTCATTTTATTTGTTTGTCCATTGGAGTTGATGATTTCTGTGTGTGTGATTCAAAAGTTGGACTTCTGTTTCTAATATCGTGCTTCCACCCAGAGAGGATATGTATGGTAGGTAAATATTACTGTCCTATAAGTATTTGAAACATTTTACTTTTAATATTGGATCACTTCCAATATTTTCTGGTTATTAAAGTGGTTGTTCTTCACTTATATGCCAAATAGCCAGAATCATGAGCCCCTCTGTGGCCATTAGGAACTTGTGCCAAAGTGCGCCCCACTGACCCCCATGACTGACTCATCACACTCACCTTGCCGATGTAGAGGAAGACACGCAGCTTTATCTCTGTGGAACTGCCAGAATTCTCTTGCTAAGACACCTGTTCTACTTCTGCATGCTTTGGGCCATTACTTAGTATCAAGAATAACACTTATTTCCCTTAAGCTAAAACACAAATCTCTTAGATGAATGAGAATTAATATAGTTGCATTTTAAATGTATACGCTCATTAAAAATGTAAAATAACATCATAAGTTACAATTGTTTCAAATGATTAACCCATATGACATAAAGAAAGGGTAAGACAGACACTTAGAAAGATTAAGCGAATCTCTTAAACTCACATGGTGGGAAAAAAAGGAACGCTGCCTAATTTCAAACCTAGGTTTTAAACTGCACCAGATCTGCTGTCTGTAAGGCTCAGGCTCATAAAAACCAGATTCCTGCCTTCTCCCCAAAAGCACGTCTGTGTAAATAACTCATCTTAGGAGGGATTCTCTTCTGCAAAGCAATTATTGTCATGCTAGGAGTCTTAAAAGCACTTTATACAATAAAGATACATTTAAAAGGACATATCACTGTCTGCAGCAAGTACCACGGTGAAGGAAATGAGACTTTGACTAAAAAAGGACAAACACCATTGCAGCAGCTCAGTTACAGTGTAACTGTTGTGTTTAGCGAAAGAGAGGAGCCCTCTAGGTCTGTAAGAGATTCAACAGAACCGATCTGCTTACCTACCAAACTCCACGGCGATTTCCTATAAGCCAGTGGATCTTCAGATGTCTTCTCTGGGCCAACAGCATCAGCATCACCTGGGTACTCATTAGAAATTCTTAGGCGCCCCACTGATCCAAACCTACTGAATCGGAAACTCTGGCAGTGGGGCCTGGCTACTTAATAAGCACTTCAGGTGATTCCATGCCTCACTCAAGGATAAGAAGCATAACTGAGAGTAAATGTAATAACTTGCCCCAGGTTTATCCAGACAGAATTGTACGGATATTCCTCCTCTAGTGTTGTACTCACACCTGGGAAAATCTCTCTAGTTGATATCAGTTGTAAATGTTTTAAGTGGACTGCTCCCATGCTTTCACCTCCACCATCCCACCCTGTGTGATTTTAAGTAATATGGATTATTTATCCCGTGAGTATATTTATATTTATTACTTCAGTATGAATTCTTAGGCAGCCCTCTCAAATATGGGAAAAGCACACCTACATGTCCTTGAGGCTGTTGTATCATGACAGCTAATTTTCATGGTGATGTGATTTGAAAAGCCTTTATAACTAGGTGAAGTGATGCTTTTGTTCATCACCTGGATTTTACCATTCCACAACGTATACACACTCAAAACAGCATATTGTACATAACAAACACATACACTCTTATTTGTCAATTACGTTTCTAAAGCCTTGAACATAAACTTCGCATGGTATACTCTAAATGAATAATAAATCTGCCACCTGAATCACTCTTCTGATATCCACATTCACAGACGTTTCCTTCATCTTTTTAAGGGCCATGGAACTAAGCATTGCCCTTGCTTGAATTTCAGTTCCTTCTCCCAGCAAGCTAATCCGGTACCGATGACAAATGCAGCCCTGGATAATGTTTTAAACCCAAGATCTTTCTTGGAGTTCATTTGGATTCTTACTTCAAGGAGGCTATTTTTTCTACCTAAGTTACTCTTCTTATCTTTAGATAGTACATATATTTATCAAAGAGTGCATTGCTTACGGTCATCAATTATGATTTATAAAGCACTCATTAGTAATGTGAATAAGACCATTCACTTTAAAAAGTTGCACACATTTCATCAGGCAATTTTCACGCACAAATACCTGTTGAGGTTCTCCTAACAACCTGTGAGAATGGCTGTAATGCCTATTAGCAAGTAAGATAAATAAGAGTCTGCATCTCACATTACAGTGTAGTCCTCGTCCTGGGTACGTATTGATCCTTTTATTAGTTAAACAAACGAGTTTAGCTCCATGTAAGAGAAACTCCAAATAACAGAGTCTTAAATCTAGAGAGAAATTTCTTTCTCTGACTCTCTGACATGAAATTCAAGGTTCTGTCACGCTGGTCTTTGAAGAGGTTAAAGACCCCACCCCTTCCTGCTGGATGTGTTGTCACTTGTATGGTGTTGCCTTTGCTTGTGTGGCTGATATCATCATCTCTGTGTTCATATTGTCATTAGAGAAAGAGAAAAAAAAAGAAAAAAAATGTAAAGAGTAAATGCTTTTTCTTTATGGATGCAACCTGAAATAGGACAAAATTTCTTCTGTTTCTACACCAGTGCCCCGGACTTAGGAATATAGAAATCAGCAAAGGATGCTGGGAAATACATATTTTTGGGTGCTTATTTTTTCAGATAAAAGTAAAATATATTTTAGAATAGAGAGCAGAGCTTTCTCACGGTTTGTCACTTTTCTCATCCCAATTTGGAATCTAGATCTTAACTCTTAAAATAGAAATGGAAAAGTAGTAAGTAATACACCTTTGACACTAAAGGTAATAAGCAGAGTGGATACGAAGTACCTTTTAAACAGCAAATATAAGTGCCACACACTTCATGAGCCTGCAGGAATCAATTAAGAACTCTAGTCCTTGTTTCCAAGGCACTTATCATCCATCTGTTGAGAAAATGGCTGCATCATAGATGAAGGATTTCCCACACTGGCATCCTCAAATTATCTTCCTCATAATTCTTAAGGTACTTGATAATAAATCAGAATCTGAATCCCAGCCCAGACTAGGCAAATCAGAGTTTCTGGTCACGTGGCCGAGGAACCTGCATTTTAGAATTGTTCTCAGGAAAATCTTAAGCACACTAAAGCTTTAAAACTACTGTACAGCTCCAGGGAAAAATGAGTAGAGTTAAATTCGTTTGATGTATCTCTTTACCTTTTCTATCCCCCATTGATATCATTTGGCAGTATCTGCAGTTGGTCCCTTTACTATTGGTTCTAATCCCTTTCAGGTATCAGAATTCAAATATTACTGCAAGGAGACACATAGAATCTCCAAAGCAATTGGACTTTTGTGGTGACTATCTTTTTACATCCTCTTGATAGCCCTTAACATCCCTTTAGTTAGCAAAAGGTAGTATTCCTATATAATAGGCAGATAAACTAAACTGACAATCAGAGAGGTCAGAGATTTGTGCAATGTCACACAGCCTTGCAAAAGAAGGGAGGAGTTGCAGATCTTACTTTGAAACCATGCCTTGGGCTCTTGCAACTGTCTCTCAAAAGTAAGGTGTGTGAAAGCATCTCCACCAGCATTCAGATCTTCAGCTTGAATTTAGCAGTTTTTAATAATGCAAATGATACCTGAAGTCAGAGGATTATTGCAAGGGAAGGGGGAGGAATGTCATACTTAGCGAATTGCTGCTTCAGACACTGAGTTGAGCTTTCTGTTTAAGACGGATGCAACAACACAGAGTATCTGCAAAGACCAAAGTTTTGCCACTCTAGCATTCTAGTGCATGCTGGGTTTACAATGTACAAGTGACTTAGAATGATGTATCTTTCTTTATTTTCTCTTAATTATTTTCACAATTTGAATTATAATCACTCCATAAGGAATTCATAATAGATGTAGGATTTTGAAATCACTAAATACCATTTCACTTTTAAAATTCTGAAAGGCCTACAGCATGTCCATATCTTGAGCCTTTGCTTAATTATTCCTGTGGGATTCCTGCTGTGATCTGTGCTTTTAGAATAGCACTGCAGTTTGAAAGCTTTAGCGTCTATGAATGAACTGTCATCACATCTGTCTTAATTGCATTTCCATCTGCTCATGCAGTGAGCACCTGTTCATGGCTGATTAGACAAGAACAAGGGAAAAAAATTCATAATACCATTCTCCTTACCATCAAAAGCAAGATGTTTTCATTTTTTTTTATTTAACAAACTGTGATAAAGGAAAAAATATGAAACATAATTCACAAGATGTATGTGATAGTCCTGGATCTCTCATTTGCGAGTTACCACCATGGTCCTCATCTGAACTGTGACATTTTTAATCCTGGGTTTCACCATTTGTAACATCTGCTTCTGGGCTATGTTTGTGTGAGAATAAAAGGAAAACAATGGATATTCAAGTGCTTTGTAAATGTAAAAACAAAATGTTTCCTATGCCATATATTCATATGTCACCAATAGTGGATTATAAACTAAAACTCGCAGGATGTAGGACTTTTCCTAAAATGCTGGGTTTTCTGGTTGAGTAAAAAAAAAAAAAAAAAATCCATGTGTGTTTCTACAGCTTCCATATGGTTAAAGAGCTCTCCATATTGGTGAGTTTAAAATGGTGGATCAAAATGTGCAGACAGAAAGAACTATTAAAGAATTGATAGGTCATTAACATTTTAAATATGCTTTGTAATCCTCCAAAATGTTTTAATCCCCTTGAATGGATTGATAGTTGCACTACTGAGCTGTTACAACAGGGGCAGAGAACAAAGCATTTAGATTAGGGAGTACAGCTGAGACGGCGGCAAATAGAGCAAGCAAATACAGCATGAAATTGTTCCAGATGGATGTAAGTACCCGTAATTAGGAGCAAATATTGTGCAGAGCATGTTAGAGGGAGAAAACCTTCTTCAGCATGCCCAGGATACAAGGTGAATGAAGTGAAGAGAAAACTCTGCAAATGATAGTAAGTACTCTGACCTAAGAAACTGATAGCCAGGCTTGGTGCCTGTGGCTCAAGTGGCTAAAGCGCCAGCCACATACACCTAAGGTGGTGGGTTTGAATCCAGCCCAGGCCCACCAAACAACAATGATGGCTGCAACCAAAAAATAGCCGGGCGTTGTGGCGGATGCCTGTAGTCCCAGCTACTTGGGAGGCTGAGGCAGGAGAATCACTTGAGCCCAGGAGTTAGAGGTTTCTGTGAGCTGTAATGCCACAGCACTCTACCCAGGGGGACAGCTTGAGGCTCCGTCTCAAATATATATATATATATAAAATAAACTGATAGGCACATCTAGAGTGATTATAGGGAGGGGAGTGTCTGACACACAAGAGGAACAACCTGGGCAGTGCACAGAACACAAAGGTAGAAGGCAGAGGACAGAGAACAGGGTCCTGGGGATAAGTAATAGGGTGGTGTGGGTGGGATGGAGGGGGACTAGAGGCAGAAATAGGAGATTCATATGAGACTAGAATCAAATGGCAGTAATCATTTCTATCAATATTATTAGTTTCTGTTAGTTTCTATGAGTTCTTTAGCATGAGTTGATAAGAAATGGAAAGAAAATCTTAGGAGGACCTCTCTCCCTATCAGTATACAAAGCATTTTGTCTAGGACAAGTTCAGGAACGTAATTGTCAGACAGCATAGTTTGGGGAAATTATTTCTTAGAGTAACTGCATGGTGCTTGCACAAAAAGTTCAAAATGTGATTCAGTAATTCTCAAAGGAAGGCTTACATTGACTTCATGAAATTTGGAATTAAACATTTTCTGCAGATGCTATTAAACCTTTTGACTATAGATTCTAAAGAATATGGCTCAATGGAATAGTCATAGTAAAATATCACCAACAATGCTATGATTAAATAAATTTGAGAACTGTTCCATTATTGCTGAAGGACGTCTCAGAACCTGATTTAAAGAAAGCCTGGAGAGACCTTAGTGGAAGAAGTAGAAGTTGCATCAATTATAGTACAACTCAGTCTCCCGGGAAAAGCCCTTCCTACAATTAAATCAAAACCGAAGTAGCCAGAGGGGATAAATCCAGGTTAACAGCAAAACACAACCGAATGGATTGATCTCAGGAATCAAATGAGGATTGGTTGATGGTAGCAAATCAGTAGGAGACATTACGAAATTGCCAGAGACTATAGCCAGATAAAGGAAACCATAGAAGTGATTTAAGATCATTAATTGACCATTTCCAAAGAGAAAACCATGACGGTGGACAATCTCACTAGCGATAAATGTAAAACAAATTCAAAGATAAGTAATTTTTATATCGAATTTTATTTAAACAATTTTTTAAGGGAAAGTAGAGGAAAAGTGAAGCCATAACAAACAGGGTCTTTTAAGCACAAATAAGGATATCATAGATTTGTTAGCCCTTCTGAAAAATAATTTTACAATATATTTAAATATTTTAAGGTGTTCACTGCACTCAAGTACTTTAGAATTAGCACTTCTTAAGAATGAACCCAAATATATTATGAGGAAAAAGAACTACTAAGAAAACAAAGTTTATCACTCAATATTTGATGGTAAATATAAAATATGGAATCAATATAAATATTGTACCAGAAGAAACAGTTTACTAAATAGACATTTATCCCACAGACAATTTATTTTCCCCCTGTTTCATGGGCATTTAGATTATAATCTGGAACATCAATAGAGAACATTAACTATTGAATTTCTTATAAGTCAAATGAATCTTGTGTTTCCCATGAAATATTTAGCTAAGAATAATCCCTTCAAGATTTTTGTGTAACTAAAAGTTTGTTACAGACCCAATTATAAACCAAATTTCTCGAGTACTTTTTGAGCCTGCAACATCGAAAAACAGAAAATGTAGTCTGTTTTAGGGAGAACTCATTGCAAGTTTCTTCATTCACATCCTGACTTCAAAACTTGGGAATTACACCTTTAAGAAATAAGTTTCTTATTATAAATAACAGAAATGATGCTACTAACTATCTTACAGAATGTTGTGTGTGTGTGTTTTTAGGAACTGGTGTGCTCATAGATTACAAGGTGTATAAAATCCCTAGAAGATTAGGTTTAGATAACAGGCAGGACCCATGGAAACTCAGGAGGGTGGACAGAAAAACAATACTGAAAACTACATTGCAGCTACTATTATTGGAAAAGGGGTATCTAACCCCCCACTGTGCACATTAGAATAAGAGTTGTCTTGGGCCACATATTTACATATACAAACACCAGGGAAAGCTGATGAGAAAAAAGAGAGGTCCATGCATCATTTTCATGATGTCTGATATGACAGATAAACAAAACAGGCCTCAAAGAATCTGCATGTGGCCCGTGAGGTGCAGGTTGGACACAACTGCTTGAATCCTGGTATAGAATGCATGACCCAGAGGTCTAGATAATATGACTATATAAGAGGATAAAGAACAGTTGATGCAGCCCTTCCTCAGCTTTATTAGCAGGGGTGACAAGAAGGAAGCATTGAGACTATAACCACTGACAAAATACTTCAGATTAGAAAACAAAATATAATAGGAAAGAAGACAGGCTGAATGTTCCATAAAATGGACAGAGCCCATCTGTAATAACCTCCAAGGTGCTTTGTACTTATCTTAGGCAATTTCAAAAAACATGAAATTGTTTATGGGGTCCTGTCCTGATAACAACAATTCCTCCTCCGTTCAGGGTGCCCCTGGAAACATTCCCTTCGGATTAGAATATGCTGGATTACTATTAACATCAACTGACAGGTGATGAAAAGTAGGCTTCTCTTGTCTGGCAAGTCTTCACTGTTTGTGCTGAACTTGTTACAGCATTTTCTACTGCTCCAATTACCTCTGGCTCCAGCCAACCTGTCTCACTTGGAACAACAGGAACTGAGTACAGGCTGGTCTGATCCTTTCAGAGGTGACATATTTTTCTCATTCTCTGTCTCGAATTGGCCTAATGATATTTTCTGTTTGTTTGGTTATTGAAAGTCTCTTTCTGGAATTGTTGTCTATTAATATTTCTGAAAAGCTATGTAAAAATTTTCCCTATGTTGATGTCCTATCGGATACATTGTGCCTGAATTAGCCTCTAATGCTATTCAATCTCAGTTACATTCACTAAGGTTGTTCAGGCCAGGCGTTCTGATAGGAACTGGCAGATGAAGATGAATGCGGCCTGTGACTTAGCCTGCAATATACAGTACACTGAGAAACACAGACATAGATTTAAAAAGGCATTCTGCTGATTTTGTAAATGCTAATTACTGACATCAGATAGATTTTACTGGAACTCAGAAGGGGGAAATTGGCTTTCCTAGGAGACCAAAAAGGCTTCTCATAAAATTTAGGTTGTGCCTTGAAAGTTGCAATAAATTTTTCTCTCTCCCCTGCCCCCCTCCACTCCCCCTTCCCCCCCCACACACGCAAACACACATATACACAGAAGGATAATCCAGCATTCCAAGTATAACCCAATGATCGTTTCATCTCTCTTTTGAGCAAGTGGAATTAAAAGCTTTAACTCAGGCTAATAGTACTGAAAATTGAAATTGAGCATTCAGTAGGTAAAAACAGTGAAATTTTTTAAAGTTTGCAATATGTACAATAATGGCTCAGGAACTAAGATGTTATTTAGAATGTGAAGTTTGATTGGGAAAGCAAGAGAGAGGGAACAGAAAGAACAAAATAAAACAAACAAAACACTATGCATCAACAGTAGTAGGAAAAAACAGCCATCTTTTATAATGATATACAGTCTTGTCCATGGGTTAGGGTGAAGATGTGAATGTATCAGGTTATTTAAGGGAAAAATAGGTGAAGGACACTGCATAGATCAAACAAAACAGACAGATGGGACTGTTTATTGAAAACTTCACTTTGGTATAGCAGATTAAGGAAACAGGGATACTTGAAGATATTGAGTAACATCTTTAGGATCCACTTATAATTGTAGTTTCTTGCTAATTCCACCATATTTGAAGTTACTTTCTCTACTGAGGTTTTAAAACCTTCAAAGTTATCCATGAAGGTTGGAATCAATGTCTCCAAAACTCCTGTCAATGTTGCTATTTTAGTATCCTCCCATGAATCAAAAATGGACTTAATGACATCTAGAAGGGAGAATTCTTTCCAAAAGGTTTTCAATTTTCCTTGCCCAGATACAGCAGAGGAATAAATATTGATGGTGATCATATAGATACATAATGCATTTCTTAAATAATAGGACTTGAAAGTCAAAATTGCTGCTCCATTATCTGTAGACCACAGTGTGGATATTGGGTTAGATGGCATGAAAAGATTAATCTTCCTATACAGCTCCATCAAAGCTCTTGGGTTATTAGGTACCTTGTCATTGAACAGTAATATTTAAAAAAATCTTTTGTTCTGAGATAAATAATATCTTTTGTTCTGAGGCCACTCAACAGTGACCTCAAAGTACTCAGTAAACCGTGCTATAAATAAATAAGGTGTCATCCAGGCTTTGTTGTTCCGTTTCTACAGCATAGGCTTTAAAATAATAAATAAGCATTGCCTCCAACTTAAAGTCACTAGCTGTGTGAGCCCCTAATAAAGTTAGTTCCCCATCTGGGGTCAGGCAGGTATTGACTTCTTATCTCTAGCCATGAAAGGCCTAGATGCATCTTCTTCCAGTGTAAAGCTATTGCATCTACATTGAAAATCCGTCATTCAGAATAGCCACTTTTATTAGTGATCTTAGCTGCATTCTCCAGATAACTTGCTGTAGCTTCAACATTAGAATACACTCCTTCACCTTCCAATTTTAGATTATAGAGATGGCTTCTTTCCTCAAGCCTCATGAATTCTCTTCTTCTAGCTCAAACAATTATTTTGCAATGCCCTTCTCTCTCAACCTTCCTAGAATCGAAGAGAGTCAGGGTTTTGAAATAGGCTGAGCTTTGATCTAACTGAATGGTGTGGCTGGTTAGATCTTTCTATCCAGACCACAGAGTCCTTCTGCTCATCAGCAGTAAGTCTGTTTCACTTTCTTATTCATGTGTTCACCAGAATAGGACTTTTAATTTCCTTCAGTAACTTTTCCTTTGCATTTATAATGTGGCTAATGTTTGTGGGAAGAGGTCCAGCTTTCAGCATGCCTCAACTTTTGAGATGACTCTCTTACTAATCTTCATTACTTCTAGTTTTTCATTTAAAGTGAAAGACGTGCAAGTTTCCCTTACACCTGAACATTTTTCAAGCTGACGCATTGTTATTATAATAATTGGCCTAACTTTGATAGTGTTGTGTCTCAATAAATACAGAGGTCTGATAAGAGGGAGCAAGATAGGGAAATGACAGTTCCACAGACAAGACAGAACACATTTATTCATTAATTTCAGCATTTTCTATGGGTATACTTCATGGCTTTCCAAACCAATTACATTAATAATATTGATGATCACTGGTTACAGATGAACATTACAAATTTAACAATGATAAAAATGTTTGCAACTGTATTGTGAACCTCACCAAAATGCATTATGGAGATATGAGGTTAACATCTTGTGTGTTCAACAACAACCACCAAAAAAAAAAAAAAAGGCATTGATGAAACTGCTTGACGCAGGGTTATGAAAAATCTGTAATTTGCAAAAGACATTCTACCTGCAAATCTCAATATAGCTAAACACAAGTAAATATAATGTTATGTTTAAAAGCCTGCGCCTAATTTATTTGCTCCTATTCAACATAAATATTATGTCTTCCTGGGTAAAGTGTCCTCACATTAGTTTTGCAATATATGTCAAGCAGAAAGTTTTTATTATGATTTTATATCTGTTCAAATAACCCAACTGGCTCTCAAAACACTTGAAGGAAGACTTTCACATAGATTGGAAAATCTCTCCCATTTTTTAAGCTAGTAAGTTTCAAAGGTACCAAAGATATTGTATCTGTGTATCTTTGGAGACACATGGCCAAATCATACTATATGAGAAAAATTTTATATGAATACCTACTCTATTTCTATAATTCTCCTTATTTTTCAGATCATCAATCCTCATTATAATTAGGAAGAGCTTTAATGGGGTAGTCAGGATAATTAATGACCAAGCATCTGTGTTTGGGAAGGATTGCCTGAGTTGAGTCCTTGCATATGGATAGTTGGTGGCAGAAAGGTTTCAAGGAGGCTTGGAACTCCCTGTAACTAGTTGTGCTAAAGCTTATTAGTTATGAATATATATATATATTTAGGGAGGTAGGTGGAGAGGGGGCAGCGTCTTACTTTGTCTCCCTTGGTAGAGTGCTGTGGCATTGCAGCTCACAGCAATCTCTCTAACTCTTGCCTCAGCCTCCCAAGTAGCTGGGACTACAGGTGCCCAGCACAGCACCTTGTCATTTTTAGAGATGTGGTCTCGCTCTTATTCAGGCTGATCTCAAACCCGTGAGTTTAGGTAATCCACCCACCTCAGCCCATTAGAGTGCTAGGATCTCAGACATGAGCCACCATGCCCAGCCTTAGAAATTTTAATTTGTTCTTTAAAATTGCTACATTTAGGCCCAAAGCAGGTGCTCATCATGGCACAGCCTTTATAGTATTCCACTGTAGATTATTTTGTACTGTTTAAATTATGATGATTTCCTATAATCCCAGCACTCTGGGAAGCCGAGGTGGGTAGATTGCTTGAGCTCAGGAGCCCAAGATGAGCATTAGCAAGAGCAAGACCCCATCTCTAAAAATAGCTCGGCATTGTGGTAGGTGACTGTAGTCCCAGCTACTTGGGAGGCTGAGATAACTTGAGGCAAAGAGTTTGAGGTTGCTGTGAGCTTTGACACCATGGAACTCTATAAAGAGTGACAAATCTTTACCTCAAAAATAACAATAATAATAACAATAAATTATGATGATAGTTCAAGGAGGAAATATAATTTCTCTTTGACCCCTATACACTTACCGTTGAGACAGACACCTATAACAAAAGACACCTTAACAAGAGAAAAATAAGTGAGTTTACTAATAAGTGAGATTACTAATAATTTATCACACAGGAAAAACATCAATGAAAGGTAACTCAAAGAATTCATGTCTGGCAGCGCCTGTGGCTCAGTGAGTAGGATGCTGGTCCCGTATACCATTCAAACCTGGACTCGGCCAAACTGCAACAAAAAAATAGCCGGGCATTGTGATGGGTGCCTGTAGTCCCAGCTACTTGGGAGGCTGAGGCAAGAGAATCACCTAAGCCTAGGAGTTGGAGGTTGCTGTGAGCTGTGATGCTACAGCACTCTACCCAGGGTGATGAAAAAAAATAAAAGAATTCATATCCTGTCTTTAGGCAGAAACAGGGAGGAAAGGATGGATGAAAAGGCTCTTCTGTTTGCTGCTCCATATTTGCCTTAATCTCAAAAATATTTATGTTTATGTCAAAGCCATATTTGGGGGTAACAAATTCTTGTGTTCATCAATGTCCTCATAGGTGTAGAAGGGATGCATGAGAAATGCTTTGCCCAAAAACTGTCTGGACAAGGTTTAATGAGAACTATGAGGATTCAGGCCATGCATTTGAACCAGAAAATTTAGATTCTATATATATTTCTCAAAGGATGGTGGCACTATGAAAAGAGTCTTCTGAAGCTCTTATTTGCACTGATATTCAACTGGGTTCCCACAACTGAATTGTTGTAATATTAAAAAATATGGACCCCAATTCATATTTTTAAAAGAATACCTAGCTGATTCGTTGGCAAGAGTTTGGCGATTCCCGATCTAATTCCTGATGCATATTAATTAGAGAGACAGAAATCGCCTTTCCTCTCACTGAGTATATATATATAGAAAGAAGTTCTGAGTTAAGAAAATACCAAATTTCCTGGAACTTTTCACTCCTGTGAACTTGTCTCATGTTTCTTGACAAACAACATGAGAATTAGAAGCCCTTTCAAGGGACTCCTAAGAATAACAGAAGCATTTTAAGTCTGCCCCAGAGTGAAATTTACATCTAATATAAACTTAAACCTCAGTAGCCAAGGTGGGTCAACTGTGGCAGTGTCTGATGAAGAGTGTCAGGAGCGGAAGTGAGATCAATGTCAAAACGTGGTGGGAGAAAGAAAGAAGAGATAGAGTGATAGAAGCATCTTCAGAGAAATACACGTGTCTATGTCAAACCCAATGCTTATTTTAAGGGTTGTCAAAAGGAAAGAATATGGCAACATTTAAGAATAGCTATTAACTTAGACCGTCATACAAGTGAACATTGTAGTAGTGCATCCCTCAGGGTTCCAAAGCTCAGCTTTTACTCTCAGGAGTCTTCTTTTACTCTAAAGATGAAATTGCAAGTGGTTACTCTTGGCTCACAAAAGAAATCCTTCCTCCTTCCTTTGATGGAAATAGACTCTTTTATTAATCGTATGCTCTTGAAGAAAAAGAAGAAAGACTAAGGTTTATAATTTATACTCTGTCACTTAATTGGGTTGCCCGCTAATGCTTCAAAAGGCTTTTTGAAGTCAAGTTAAATTACTCAGCTTTTATCTATATCCTGCATTCCCGGGAACAGCTTTTAAGACTGGAATTAATGTCATTGGCAGCACCTGTTCACCTCTGCCTGGCCTCAGTCTATCTCCTACCAAATTCTTATCACAGTTGCCACTTCATTTTCTGATGAATATGAGCATGTCTTAAGCTCTGTGATTATATTTTTGCTATGTTGTCACATTCTCCACTAATTGAAATCCTATTCAGTCTATAAAGTCTACCAAAAACAATACCATTGCTATGAAGCCTTTCTGAATTTCCAAAGTTCCAAACAACTTTCTGAGTGTCATCATGTTACCCATCTTGTTGAGAGACAAGTCCAGCTTCCTCACTGTCCCATCATACGTGTTAAGGTGGGTAGTAGCTTCTTTTTATTCCCCCCTTCTCTGCCGAAGGCACAGGGCTTTGCCTACACTAATACTTTATAAGCATATTCTACCACATTTCTTCCTTCAAATATGTTTGCTATTTTATGGGGAAAAAATGTTGTTTTGTGTAAGTTACTAAATGGATTAGCATATTTGGCAGATGTCACAGTGTTTCTGGAAAAACAAAAAACAAAAAACAACTCCCTAGCAGTTTCCTCTTAGAGCATCTTATTTCAGTCTGGTTGTCATGGCCGATGGAATATGAGGATAGTTACTATGGACTTTTGCAAGAAAGATAGCTAATTGGCCTCTCTGATGAGGTGGTTACACAGATGGTCAGTCTTATGAGATTGTCCCCCTTTCCTGTGAGCTAGAAGCTGTGTTTAGCTTTAGTTATAGTTTCCTGAGGACATCAGAGGAGAAAACTGAACAAATGGAGGTTCATGAGAATTTATGAGGAAAAAGTGAAGGGAAAATTACAAAGGAAAGTTACGAGGTATGACACTTAAGTTCACCAACAGCCACGCTGTGCTGACAGCTCTGTAAGGTTTGAAGAACCTTCTGACTTTGGTATTCCAGCGTCTTACAGCTGCGTTGACAGGTGGCAGTGTCTTGCTGAGTGGCATTCATTATTGTTTTAATGCGCTGTCATAATACTGTTGGAGCTTGAATTAGAGCAATGAACAATCACGACATGTCTTGTTAAACTTGGCAATGGTGGAAGTGAAATCAAGGACTTGTTAGACCAAGTTTATGAGGAGAAGGCAGCAATGAAACAAATGGATTAAACATCTCTCTGAGGGGAGAGAAAGTGCCGCTGATGAAGACAAGCCATGGTGGCCAGTAACAAGCAGAACTGAGGAAAACATTGCAAAAATTCAAAGAATTGTGCTTCAAAATTCTCAGTTGACTGTGAGAAGCACAACAGACCAAGTAAACATTGATAGAGAAACAGTTGGGAAAAGCTGAACTGAAGATGTTGCCATGAAATAGTCCTCTAAAGAGCTCACCAATCATCAGAAACAAAAGAGAGAAGTTTGCCAGGACCTTCCAGAGAGGCAAGACAATGTTTTGTGCTTGTGTTATCCCTGGCAATGAGACATGAGTATACCAGGACCACCCTAAAACAAAGTGTCAAAATGAACAAGGGAAGTAGCCAATTTCCACCACCAAGAAACTTTTGTTAGTCCACGTCAAGAATAAAAAGGATGTTGCTAACCTTTTTTGATATCAGGTAGATTATTCATTATGAATTTTTACCAACTGGACAAGTAAAGCCAGTTTACTCTTTGTAAGAGTTGAAAAGGCTGTGTGAAAATGTTAAACAAAAACTACCTGAACTTTTTGCCAGCAACTCATGGCCCTGGCCTCAGGACAACGTACTAGCTCCATGGCACTGTCTGTCTATGAGGGAGATTTTAGCCAAGATAAAGTAAATATTGAAAGGAAGGTGTTTTGATGACATTCAGGACATTAAGGATAATACAATGACAGCTCTGATCGTTATTCCAGAAAAAGAGTTCTTCCAAAATGGCTTTGCAGAATGGAGAAGGTGCTGGCAGTGGTGCATAGCTTGGCATACTTTGGAAGTGACTATAGGGATATTCAGCAATGAGTTACATAGCACTTTTTCTAGGATGACTTTGTAAACTTAATTGTCAGATCTCATACATACGCCGTATACAGTACACACATATACAATGTTTATACCCATTTTAAGAAAGGAAACATTATGGGTGGCGCCTGTAGTTCAGTGAGTAGGGTGCAGGCCCTGTATACCGAGGGTGGCAGGTTCAAACACGACCTGGCCAAACTGCAACAAAAATAAATAGCCAGGCATTGTGGCAGGTACCTGTGGTCCCAGCTGCTTGGGAGGCTGAGGCAAGAGAATCACCTAAGCCCAAGAGCTGGAGGTTGCTGTGAGCTGAGACGCTACAGCACTGTACTGAGGGTGACAAAGTGAAACTCTGTCTCTAAAAAAGTAAATAAATAAAATTAAAGAAAACAGTATCATATTAAAATCATAATACTCAAGTCACAATTGGTTTCTGCAATGACAAGAGATACAAGATAACAAACATTATCAGTATATACGATTATAATTTTAATACAGTTTATCCCTCTTTTAAAATGTGTACACATTTTTTGGCACACACACAGAGAGACACAGGCATATTGACCAGGCAACAGGTTATACATGTATCTACACTGTTGGTTAATGTGATCAAATTGACTAGGACCATGGTTTACCTGTACACTGTTATTTAAACTTCTAAAAAATATTTAGATTTACTAATTATTTTACCTGAACAAAAATTTAACAAGCATTTTCCAAATTCTAGGAATTATGCTGAGCATATAACTTAGCTTAATAGAGATCCTTGAGAGGGGCTAAGTCACATTTCTGAGCTCCCAAAAGCAGTACATGGCAAAGCTGTTTTTGAAACTCACTTGTCCTCACTCCAGGAACCTTACTCTGAATTGCCGTGCTCTACTGACTTTGGTGTGAGGTTTGTCTCAGGACTCATCACCATCATCTCTACCAGCATCACTACTTCCCCCCTTTATGTAATAAACCTATGGGAAGAGGAGGAAGACAAACCGAGGTGTTCTATATTCACGTTTTTCTTCCACCAACAATACACAGTTGTGGTATTCTGAATTACTCTAAGTTCCCTGAAGATTAACTTTTTCAATGAAGGGCAGTGAAAACTCGTTGTTTATTCCATACCTAGTCCTCTTGTGGAAACACTTCCAATTTTGGATTACAGCTTCATATCTTCATACCTGTAGTTCTCCCCATCTTGAGGAGTTATCCTTATGAACCCACATAAACTGGTTCACACACCACGTTATTCTGCTCAAAATGATGGGTGTAGGAACAAACTCATCATTAGTGTGAATCTCTAGATTTTTGCCCAGAAAGCTGTTTATTCTTTTTTCACCAGCATGGAATATAAAAGAGTCAATGATTACTGTAGTTGTAATACAACTATGGGGACACAAACTATCTTAGAATCAAGTTTTACCGCACAGCAAGTCAAGCCCAGAAATGGAGAAAGGAAAACTAGTTCCATGGGAATCATTACGTCTCTAGAAAATCTAACAATGAACCTACTGTCCAAAGTTGGCTATCACAGAATTTATTTATTTTTGAGTCTGTTTGAATTTTCTCTGATGACTAAAAATTTTATAAATGTGGTAAGTATTCTTTGAACTCAAATTTCTGTAATTTCTTTTTCATATATTGTTAAGGCAACCTAGGTTTGCATTAAACATTATTCTATGCAAACAATACTTTTTTTTTTTTTTTTTTTTTTTTTTTTTTTTTTGACAGAGCCTTTATTGGTCACCCTTGGTAGAGTGCCATGGCATTTTAGCTCACAGCAACCTCAAACTTTTCGGTTCAAGTGATCCTCTTGCCTCAGCCTCCCAAGTAGCTGAGATTACAGGTACCCACCACAATGCCCAGCTATCTTTTAAAGGCACGGTCTCACTCTGGCTTAGACTGGTCTCAAACCTGTGAGCTCAGGCAATCCACCCACCTCAGCCTCCCAAGTGCTATAATTACATGCCTGAGCCACCACACCCGGCCAGTAATACTCATTCTTGATGAAGATAAAATAGCATAGACTTTCTAGGTACTTCAAATGTGTATTAGTGTAATGCCCAACACACAGTAAGAACCTAGAATCATTCTTATTAGTAGTAGTACTATTAACATTATTATGGGACAAATGTTTGATTAATTTCCTTTTCTTAATTATAGTATATAGCAATGAAAGTGAGAACATTAGTTACTGACACAGTCATTTCTTACCCCTGTTCTTTGCCAGTTAACTAATGTTTTTTTTATTCAGAAAAAAATCCTTTTACAATCATTTTGTAAGAATCTTAGGCAACATGGAGTTGAATCATTATTTTGAATCTCAATCATGGCATCTTGAATAAATAACCTTTAAAAGCCTGTCTCCTACATATAAGAAAAAACTAACAATATAAATTTCCTGGAGTTGAGTGACAATAAACATGACTTTTTTTTCTCTACCTTGTCTTGGGATATATTTTATCATAGCTTTATATATTTTATAATAGCTTTTATAGCAGTTCACCTGCTATAATTAATGTTCAACCAATTAAAGGGTACAGTTTAGTGGATTTAGTATTTTCACAGGGTTGAGAAAGATTCATCATCTGATCTTAGAATAAGTTTGTCACTTGCCCTAAAACATATCTCTGTATCCATTAGCAGTCATTTCTTATTGTCTCTTTTTCTTCAATCTATGGAAACATTGGAAAATCACTAATATCCGTAATTAGTTTATTTTCCTCAAATTCATTTAGTTCTAGAACAGTGGTTCTCAACCCTCCTAATACCGCAATATAATTTCATTGTTACAAAGGGGTTGCAACCCACAGGTTGAGAACCAATGTTCTAGAATATAATTAATACCTTTTAATCACAACATCATCAGCCTCAAGTGACACCTTTTCCCAATTTTTAAGATCAAAACCTATGTATGATATTCAACCTAAAAAATGTCTTAAACACCTACTCTGTGCCAAAGCACCATGTTAGCCAAATGAGGTGAAGTAGGATTAGTATATGGCAGGGTAGGGGAGACAAGACAAAGGACTCAGGAAAAGTGAGATGTATGATAGAATGTGATAAGTTTTATGAACAAATGTGTATACATACCAAGTAATTTGTAACATAAAGTTACAAATTCATTTTGTTTAACTCAATTCCTCCTTTTTCCAATGTACATTTAGACTTAAAGAACTTTTGATTTGAATTATAATAGCATGGCTAGGTACTGTCACATACAATTTATACTAAACGCATGTATATATTCTCTCATTGTTTTTTGTTGTTGTTTTTATAGGTGCTTCAGACATGAACCTAGTGATAAGTGAGGAAGGAAATATTTCCTGCCCTGTTGTGGATGTGTGGGCTGAGAGTGGAGGTAGATACAAAAGATATCAGTAAATTGTTACAAATTTGAGAAATGCGATTTATTTCAACCATTAATGATGATCAGATGTTATCTCCCAAGGAACATTGCATTTTAAAATGGAAGTGGAATAGGGGGAGACCCCTATGGCTCAAAGGAGTAGGGTGTCGGCCCCATATGCCAGCGGTGGCGGGTTCAAACCAGCCCTGTCCAAAAAAAAAAAGAAGTGGAATAAAACAAAGAATGAAGCTCAAAATATGCAGACAATAGCCTGACTATCCTGCAAAGATTTTTTTTTTCCTTATATTTGTTGTTGCTACTGTTGGTTGGTTCTCCCTCCTCTCAAATAATGGTAGCTCAGAACCACTCAAACTACACTTTATCCTGCTTTGCATGGAAATATCCGTCCACGTCAAGAGCTACATTGTTCTCAGACTTTTTCTCATTAAGAAGGCAAGGATGTAGCAATATTTTCTAACTCTGTGTGGATCATTAAGTTTCTGTGCAAATTTGGCAATAATTCTTCTATTTTTCCAAATGGTCCTGCTGAGGCATTCAACCCAGGTAGATATTCAGTGAAATGTGCCATTATTTTACATTCCATTTTCTCTAGGTGTGATGATAGCAACTGCTTAGAAACTTTCTCCCCCATTGAGAAGGAAGAACAACTTTGTACAAGTAAGTTACTTGAGTTGCCTTGGAAACCAGTGTGCTGTCTGGAAAGAATAGTTTTATCTTGAAAGAGAAATAGCAGCTTTCAATAGAGTGATTAGAATTTATCAGGGAAAAAAAAAGTAAGACAGAAAAATAATTATATTTTCCTTTCTAAGAGTAGAACGAGTCTTAGATAACAAAATTCACTTTCAGGAGTACAGTAAAATAATGCTCTCTCCGGGACTGGCTCCTAAAACCATAGTCAACAATTCTTCCTGAAGGAAGAGTCCTCAAAGGACATGCTGAAGCTAATTTAGAGGTAGGATATATGGAAGGTTGGGTCTCTTTCTGAGGATAATTCTAATCATTAGGTGTCAGAGATATTCTGATATGTGTGATGAAAGCTGTAAGTCCTCTCCCCAAAAGGGAAACAAACAAAAAAAGCTTATCCTCATGCAAAAATCTGCTTATTCTATAACAGGACAGAAAGACTACTTTAATCTTATTCATGAAACCTGGATTCAAAATACATGAACTAGTACATTCCAATGAAAGCAACAATAAGATTACTGTGCCTAAACCAGATTATATGAAACCTGCTAAAAATATTGGGACTTTTAGCTTAAGAATATGAACTATAGTGAAGGGGCAGGAATTGGCCATGGAGATGGCAAGGAGCATTCTGAATGGTTTTAGAAATAAATGTATGCTAAATGAAATTAAAATGGATTCACACTCTGATTTCAATTCAAGATGGTAAGTAATCATTAAGTTTTATAAAGTTCTTATACCATGCTAAATACCAATCTCAGTGTTTTATATATATTGGCATTGATTCAACATTCACATTATTTAAAAAAGATAATGTATTCTACAGAGGCACCTTGAAAGGGTCCTTTAGGATTCCAAACAAAAGAATTTGGTGTAGAAAGACCAAAATATCATGGCATTGTACATCTACAAATAATTAAATATGGATAATTGAAATATTCTACATCCTGATTGTAGTTATGGTTACATGATCAAAATATGTTAAAATATACATTTAGCATGGCATTACTTCGATGTCTGTAAATTATACCTCACTAAAGTTAATTTCTAAAAGTACCTTAAATATAAATAATTAAACAAAATGGCAAATGCATGTTAATTTATTTAAGAAATATTCACTGAATGTCTGTAAGTACCATACATTACACTCTGTACTTAATATAACTTTGTGAGCAACATATACAGATAACTGATCACACACACATAGGGAAATTGTGCAAAGAAATAAGTATAGTGATGATCAAAGAAAATAAAGTTATATCTATCAATGATAGGATAATAAATATGGAAAGAGAAATAGCTAGAACTTTTCTTAGGAGCTGGAGTAGATCAGGAGGTTTCAATATGAAGGCATGACTTTTTAATATAGAAAAAATAGTGAAATAGATGAATAAATGGATAATATATGCTTGGAGATTATAACACAGTAAAATGTACTATATATATAACTATATATTATATATAATTATATGTAACTATATGATATTTATAGTTACATATAATTATATATATATATATATAAATATGTACATATTAGTTCTGTTTGCAGGTCTGGAGATGACACACAGTTGCAATGAGCATCCTAAAACTTGAAATACTATTACTAAAACAGCTCATTTCATGCTGAGCCAGAGTTGAAGGAAATCTTAAATCAGGTGTCCTCAAACTATGGTTTGAGTAAGACATTTATCTGGTACGCTGGGTGTTTGCTGCTGCGTATCTGCTTAGCAGCCTACTTGGCTCGGGGCCGCAGTCCGGCCCTTCAACAGTCTGAAAGACAGTGAACTGGACTCCTGTTTAAGAAGTTTGAGGATCCCTGTGGCTTAAATTATCTCATGTGCCAGAAAGGAAGGAAGTACTCGAAGCACGATAGCAAGAAGAAAAAACAAAAAGCAAAAAAAAAAAAATAGAAGAAAAAACAAGTCAGCTTCATGGGCTTCCACTTACTATATCTGGGACAACTTAGGTTTTGAAATTAATAGTGATGGGCACAAATAATAAATTATTTAATTAAAATATAAAATCCATGACTTCATAATAATATAAAGCTCTTTCATACAATTCAATGATGACAAATAAGCACAGAGAAGGCACAATGAAAACAGAAAGTCAGTATTCGGCAATAATCATGGAGGTGACTGAATCAGACAAAAGTCTTCAATGGATTCTAAGACTGGTGGGTTGAGATATCATCCACTTCCAAACACTTCTCAATGGCCAATAAAAATAAGAAGTTTTCAATTTAGAAACTAGGTGCATACCAACATGATCAGACAAGAATCGTTAATAACACCAGGGTTGAGAAAAGTCTATATCATGTGGCTCCTGTGAGGAGCATAGCTTCATTTCTGTGTCACTTCTTCCCAAAGGACATGGAATGAGTATGAAATGAAAAAAGATTGGGAAAAGAAAGGTTGAAGGGATAACTTCTGGAATAAAATGTTTATATACTTAATAACTTCCGAAACCATAAAGCATGGAGTAAAATGGAGAATCATGCAATATTGTGTGATGTTAGTTTAGATCCTAAAGCAGAAGGAAAAAGAGACATTAGTAGGATAAATAGTAAACTTTAAACAAAATTCCAGATTAAATCACATTAATGTTAATTTCAGGATTTGATAATTATCGTGGCTGTGTAAGAAAATATTACAGATATAACAAGGTATCGCATTTGTAATGTGTTTTCAAATAACTCAGAAAAATAAGTGCAGTAATAGTATTAGTAGTACATTTATATGTATATATGTGTATATAGCATATCTATTTGCATATCTATATCCATATTATACATAAGTATAGAGAGAGAGTGAAGTGCACACAAGAGTGAAAGAATGTGATAGACTTTTAAAGACTATGTAATATGGCACCTGTGATAGAAACAAAAGACTTTTATCTGCCTTAAAGATTTAAGACATGTTTATAAACCTTTCTAATTTCTTTCTTTCTTTTTTTTATTAAATCATAGCTGTGTACATTAATACAGTCATGGGGTACAACGTGCTGGTTTTATATACAATTTGAAATATTTTCATCAAACTGGTTAACATAGCCTTTATGGCATTTTCTTAGTTATTATGTTAAGAGGTTTATATTCTACATTTAAATGTGTACCCTTGTAAGATGCACTGTAGGTGTGGTACACAGTTTTATTTATGCATTTCCTAAAAATTATAGAATCCAGGACACAAACCACAGTAGGCAATACAATTTTAGAGTGTAATATATAGTGGTATATTTAGCCTCTTTTAGAAGTCAGGAGATTGAATTTTTTTTTATTTTGAATTTTATATTCATTAAGGTGCCTTGTTTTTTACTTTGTCCATTAATATTTATTCATATGCCTTTGCAATAACTAGATTGTGAAAAGCTAACAAGTGTCGTAACAATAATCCATTGTTTGACATGCTTGCAGTTGTCTTAAAAATTAAAGTGTTTTTGTTTTGTTTTGTTTTGTTTTCAGAAAAAAGACCCCCTACTGCATGGCCCAGAGCAACACCTCAAGATCATGAGGCAGCGGCAACTGCAGAACCTATGGTTCCCACAGTGGAGACCCCCAAATACTCCTCAGAGTCCCTAGAGGACTATGATATCAAGTGTTTGTTCTGCCAGAACCTGGCACCAAACTCCTGTACTGTGAGAATGAAGACCTTGTTTGTTTCAAAGATATCAAAACATCTTTGATATCTTTGGTGGAGAGAGGGTAATTGGCGGAACTATAACTTTTCTATTTTTGGATAGAGTTTACATGATTGATGTAATAACAGAAGCCATGAAGGTCTGAGATCTTCTTTGTTGGAAGATTTAGAATGCAAACTCATTATTTGTAATAGATATTAGACTTTGACTTTTTTTTCTTCTTTTAGTTTTGGACAATTATGTTTTTCCAGAAGTTTTTGCATTTTATCTGAAAAGATGAAAATGTTATCCTAAGTTTTTTTCACAATATTCTGTTACTATTTTTAGTGGTATCTTTTTTCTTACTGTTCTGGTAGTGTTCATTACTAGTATGATAGTCCATAATACTCCCCCAACATTATCACATGAATGCATACTATAATACGTTGTTAAACACTGAGAACACATGTGACATATTAAATCCAGTGACAAAATTTGAAATGAAAAATCCATATAATTGTATTTAATTCGAGAGGGAGGGGCAGGATGGCCGACAGGTACCAGCCTCTGACAGAAGCTCCCTTCCAGAGGGAAGGATAAATTCCAGAAAATACCCAACAAGTTGAAGACTAGGAGCCCAGCCAAGAGAGAAGAGTGATATCTGCAGGACACCTCTGCTGAGGCAAGTTGAGACTTCTAGAAAACAATTTACAGGTACATAATATATCCCAAAGGAAAAGTGGCCATCCCCTCCACCAAGAAACTTGTGTTTTTCTCTTTGTTTTCTCTTCCTCTATCCTGCAAGTTTTATACAGGCAAGAGGTTAACTGAGGACCTATTATCTCACCACATATGTGAGAGATACAGGAAGTGGGGTCTACTCCCCTAGAGGGACCCTGCTGAGACTCCAAACACCCTCTTGTCAGGCAGAAAAATCAAACTAAGTTTTCATTGCCATTTTGAATTTCCAGTCCACCCTTCCCCCACTTGCCTACAGAGAGAGTGAGAGGAAGCCCAAGAGCAGTGTCCCCCACACCCCCTTGCTGGCACTCCGTGCTGCTGCAGGCACCCTCATGGGCCACCCAAGGACTGATCGAGCCACGTGTTCCTGGCACCCCAGGCCCAGTGGCCTGAGAACTTCAAGAAGACAGTAACTTGAGAAGGAACCACCCTGGAGCGGTGGTACCCCAAGGCAAAGAGTAGCAGCTAGAACAATAAGGCTCACACCCCTGAGGCTTTTCCGCACAGAAACGCCCTATCTCTCTGGGCAAACAGAGCTATCTGGCCTCTTCTCCAGTGATAGTCACTGGTGGAATGGTTTGGGGACAATCTTCAAATGGTGCAAATTCAGCATGGGGTGGATACAGTGGAAAAACTCTGGTAACCTGAATAACCAGAGTTGATCAACTCCCCCAAGGAACATTGGGGCAGATGCAATCGAAGATGCCATCCATAAACAGAAGGCTGAGATGTCAGAAATCTAGTTCAGTCTCTGGATAGTAAATAAGATTAAAAGAATAGAGTAAAGGATGGAATTAGAATTAAATTATTCAAAAGCTATCCCAAGAATTCAATGATTTCTAAGATAAAATGACCAAATATTATGACACACTGAAGCAGGAGGTTGCAGCCCTCAAAAGATCTAAAAAATACGGTAGAATCCCTCAGTAACAGAATGGAGCAGGCAGAAGAAAGGATCTCTGACACTGAAGACAAAGCTTTGAATGCGCCCAAGAACTCAAAGATGAAGAGAAATGGAGAGCAAATGGATCACTCTCTCAGAGAACTCTGGGATATTTCAAAGAAAACTAATATTCAGCTTATAGGAATCCTTGAAGGAGACAAAGTTGCTTCAAAAAACACAGAGGCTCTTCTTCATGAAATTATGCAAGAGAACTTTCCAGACATGCCAAGAGATTCTGAAATTCGGATAGCAGACAGTTTCAGAACCTCTGCATGACTCAACCTGAACAAGACATCTCCCAGGCACATCATAATTAAGTTCACTAAAGTTAATATGAAAGAAAAAATTCTGAAAGCTGCTAGATGTAAGAAAACCATAACCTACAGGGGGAAGAATATTAGAATGACTGCAGATCTCTCTGCTGAAAACTTTCAGGCTAGGAGAGGATGGCCATCGACTTTTAATCTCCTAAAACAAAATAACTTTCAACCTAGGATCCTGTATCCAGGTAAAATGAGTTTCATTTATGATGGAGAAATTAAATATTTTAATAACATTCATATGTTGAAGAAATTTGATATAACTAATCCAGCTCTCCAGGATATTCTCAGACTGATCCTCCATAATGACCAGCACAATCTTCCATAAATTGAGGTGCATTCTGGTTGGGTGCATACATATTGATGATTGAAATCTCATCATATTGAGTATTACCCTTAACAAATATAAAGTGGCCATCTTTATCCTTGCTTACTTTTGTTGGTTTAAAGCCTATTGTATGTGCAAATAAAATTGTTAACACCTGCTTTTTTCTGCTTTCCATTTTCCTGGAATATAGATGACAATCCCTTCACCGTGAGTCTGTATTTATCTTTTAAGGTAAGATGAGAGTCTTGTACGCAGCAGATATCTGTCCTGAGTTTTATAGCCAGTTAGCCCATCTGTGCCTCTTTGGAGGACAATTTTAAGCCACTCACATCAATTCAGAAAATTGATAAGCCTGGTTTTTGGAAATCAAGTTTTTTGAAAGTCCAGCGGACATTTTTAAACTTTTTGCCACTGTGGAAGTTGGAATTTGATCAAAAATTTCTGAGTGAGGTGTCCTGTGGAGAGTTGGTGTGGGGCCACTTTCACTCTGGCCCCCAGCCACAGCTGCAATCCCATGGCAGTTCCCTGGCTGGAAGGTGGGAAGTTGGGAAAGCCATTGTGAGGGTGGGGTGGTGTCTGGTTCTCTGCAAGCCAGGGGAGGAGTGTGGTGATGGCTGTGGCTCTGGAAGAGGAGGAAAAGGAGGCAGAGGATCTTTCTTCTTCTCAGATCCTGAAGCGTCGGGGACATAGAGCCCGGAACAGGGGGGACACCGTGACTTCAGGGCCCAGTCTGACACTTTGCACATTTCCTGTGACTGGTATGGGCAGGAGGTTTTGATCTATTAGACAGAAACTACTTAGACATTGATACACAGAACCTTCTCTAGCTTGGGGTTATTATAAAGCTTTTGGGAAACAGCTTTAAGATTCTTAAAAGGCCTCTGTTTGAAAGGATCTATGAGGTATCACATTAAATTTCTTTGAAGTCTAAACTGGAGATGGGGGGAAATTCTGGGAAGATGGCCAACTGGTAGCAACCCTCAGCAGAAGCTCCTGAGTAGAGGAAGAAAAACTGGATGGAATTGGACTCTATGAAGTCAAACAATGGGGAACTGAGCCAATAAAGAAGTTTGGCAAGCTCTAACTCTAAGAAAGACCACTCAAGAAAACAAATTACAGGTACAAAGCCTATTGACTAGAAGACAGAGGACCCCTTTCCCAAGCAGGGTGCTTGCTGCAGGCTATCTAGGAAGGAACAAGGAAAAAAAGACCTCTCATTTTACCTCACTGGAGAGAGCTGCTAAACTCTAGG